>PVKA01006078.1:0-85966 GCA_004027165.1 Ctenomys sociabilis | reverse complement strand
GTCTCGAACTCACAACAATCCTCCTGCCTCAGCCTCCCTAGTGCTGGGATTACAGGCATGCGCCACCACGCCCGGCACAGCAACAACTTTGGCCATAACACAAGACAAAAATTTATTGAGTGTTTGTCATGAATCAAACAATGTGCTAAATACTTAACACAAAACCTACTGTATCAGTCAGGGTTTTACTAGAGGAACACATATAACACAAGATGTACAAATGTATAAGAAATTACAGGACTGGCTTACGATGGTCAGCCACAGTGCTGGACGAGGAAGTGTGCAGAGGGTGTCTGCACACTGGAGACTGAGGGGTTCAGTCCAAGGCCCGGAGCTCACTGCAGTGCTCTGAGCAAGTCTGTGTCAGGAGGGCGGTGGGTCTGCAACAGAAGGCTGATGAGCTACACCAGAGGCTGAAGGATCCAAGGCAGAAGCCAAGGGTTTGCACTGGAAGCCAGGAGACGACATCTAAGCTGAAGGCGAAGACTGGAGCTCCTCTGAAGAATGGAATCCTCTGTCCTTCCTCATTGCCCTTTTATACCCTCTAAGTGATAAGCCACCCCTGCAGCGGCTCCTCTACACTCTGGCTTGTGGAATTGCTGAGCTAATTCAGTTAAGCTTCCACACTTCTTGACACAATGTCTTTGGCCAGTCTCTTGAAACATTTCTAAATTAATTCCAAAGTTTCTTAAATCAGGTGGTCATGCAACATTGTAGTAATCACCCCACTCTCCCAGTTCCAATTTTGTCCTGGTTTGGGGTTTTTGCAAGGGGAACAATACAATGCAGGACACACTTTACAAGATTATTTTATAATGAAACACCCAAAGAATTGTATACAAAGAGTACAGAAAAATCTGTTCACATATTAAACACCAAAGAATCTTGCTGAAGGCCTAGGTCCTAGTGTCCTGCATGAGTTCAGCTGAAAACCTAGAGCCCATAACAGTGCCTCTCACAAGTCCAACTGGAGGCTTAGAGCCCACGACAATGTCTCACACAGGCCTGTGTCACAGATCTGCACTGGGAAAGCCAAAAGATCAGTGGTGGAAGCTAGAAAGTCTGTGCCAGCGAAATGAAGGATCTCTGCCAGCTGAAGGATCTGCATGGGAGCCAGATTTTGGTGCAAGGTAAGCACCAAAGCTCCCCCAAAGGTACCACAGCCATCCTCAGCAACAGTGAGGTCTTGGGCTCCTCCAGCAATGAGAAAAGCTGAAGCGCCATCAGGAAAGCCAATGCGACAAGCTTCTCCATGAGGCTGAGCAGCGCACCATCTTCTTCTCCAGAGCCAGAAGTGATGCTCACAGTCAGGACCAGAGCTCAGCCATTCTCAGTAACAGCAAGGTCACGAGCCTCTCCTCTGACAAGAGCAGCCAAGTTCATCAGCAAAGCCAGCATGGCAAGGTCACCCAGCGCAAGAGAACCAGCAGCTTTCAACAGCTCCAACAGCTTCTCCTAACAGCTTCCCTAACAGCCCAGTAAATGGGGCAGTAAATTCTGCCCCATTTACTGCTGGCAACAGTCCTTAGGTGGGTGTAACAAGTTGACCACCAGTTAGAGATCCACTACACCTACCATGTTGCATATTTGCATAGGCCATGTTTAAATTTAAAGTGTTTTAGGGCTGGCCAAACAGCTCAGCAAATTAAAGCACCTGCAAGCATACATGGGGGCAGGGTTTCAAATCCCAGGCCTGCCGTGCTGGCCCCACCCCCAGGGTGCACTGAGACGGCAAATGAGACTGGGCGTGGTGGTGCACACCTGTAATTCCCGCTCTTGGGAGGCTGTAAACAGGCGGATCACTGCAAGTCTGATCTAGTAGCAAGACCCTGAACACCCTGTAGACCCTTCTCTAAAAAATACAAAAAAAAAATTAAAGCACTTTATAAAATACGTATTCATCCTATCATGTAGCTAAGCAGGGAGACTAACTCAAGGTGACACTAATTGTATTAGTTCAGCTGCAAAGCTGTGCCATTTCATGCCTATGTGACAGTGTCATCATCATAATTTACAAAGGCATGTAACAATTTTTTTCTTGGATCTTTTATGATTTTCTAAAGCGCCTTCCATCTTTCCCACTTTCCTTTCATACTTCCTTTCTTTTTTTTATGAGTTGTTATTATTTTTTTTAATATTGGGGTAAATGTTATTCAAACCACATGTACACAGAGACCATAAAATGTATAGCAATGAATGTATTCCACTGGATTTTCCAATCACTCATTTCTTCTGTTTGAAAGTGCTTGCTTGATTCAAGAGGTTTTTCAGGCAATAACTACACCACTACTCACTATTTAACTTTTTGAATATTGTAGTTTATCATAGAAACAATGCCTTTCTCCTAATTGTCCTGTTTCCTTTACCAAGTTATAACCCACTGTACCTCTAGTGTCTGTGGAAATCACAAAACATTTTGTCTAGATGAATGCTAAGTATGTAAGGCTTTCCCTTCCAGATATTTGTGTATACTGTTTTTACATATTTGACCTTTGTTTGCAGGTTTGACAAGTAGTCTTGCTAGCAAGTCTTTTAAAGGCATTTATTTATTTAATAAATGTGAACATATATGCCAGTCCAAAATCTGGGTATAGACTGGAATAATTGTATGTAACATAACTGTTTTTTAAGTTATTTATTTGGTACAGAGTCTCCTATGCAGCTCAGATTTTCAGAGATCCTCCTGTCTCAGCTTCTCCAGTGCTGGGAGTACAGGTATAATTATGCCCAGACGTCCAGTTTCAGGGCCAGCACGGTGTGCCCAGGGTTGTGGGGCTGGTATGGCATGTGGTACTGGGGATCGAACCTGGGTCCTTGCCCTTGCCAGGTGGTTAGACTGTGAGTTGTCTCCCCAGCCCTGCAACACAACTCTTAAGCCTGAGAAAAGTAGCTTTTTCACTCTCCACTGGGCAGGCACTGACATACTGGATTTCAAAACCTATTAGGAATGTTTGGGAACTGAGTTAAGAATGTGAAAACTCTCTCACAATGTGTGGAAGGTTCAGGAAAATTTCCCAGTTAAGTACTTTTTTTTCTCAGTGTTGAGGATTGAACCTCACATCTTGCATATGGTAGGAAAGTACTGTGCCACATAACTACATCTTTAATTTTTAAATTTTTTAAATTTTATTTTGAGATAGTCTCACTGAGTTTCTCAGGTCACTTCACACATGTGATTGTCTGGCTCAGGCTTCCACGTATCTGCGATTAGAGGCATGTACCTTTAGGTCCTGCTCAAGCTCATTCCTATGCAGTACAAAACAATAGTATGATTTGGAAAATCCTACCTTCCCTACCTATTCATAAAACACATTCATCCATTGAACATTTATGAAATAATTTTCTATGGCCCATATTTGGAAGTGAACATAGAAAAAATAAGATGTAACCTACAAGTGGTGTTGACCACCTGTAATTCTAGCATTTAGGAGACTGAGGCAAGAGGACTATGGGTTTGAGGCCATCCTGACCTACCCACATAGTGAGACCCTGTCTCAGAACAAAATAGCCAGGTGTGGTGGCACATGTCTGCAATCCCCTCACACAAGGCTCTGAGACAGGAGGATCCCTGCAAGTGCAAAGCCAGCCTGGGCCTCAAAGTGAGTTCAAGGCCAGCCTGAGCTGCATGTGAAACCCTGTCCCAAAAAAGACAACAATATAAAACAACAAAACCCACAAACAAAAACACAAGACTCAAAATCCACTGTTCAGTAGAGGAGATGAAGTTATAATAATTAAGTGTAGATAAGTGTTATATTTCAATAAAATTATAGAAATAGTTGCATGAAGGAGGATTGTTTTGGCAGGAATACAGATATACATAAGACACACAAACATGTATATGACTTTAATTTATTTATTTATTTTTAATATGCATTTGGTACAGGGTCTCTTTATGCACTCTGGATTCAGTGATCCTCCTGTTTTCAGCCTGCCCAGCACTAGGATTACAGGCATGCACCACCAAACTTAGTCTCAGGGACCTGCTTGGTGTACCTGGGCCGAGTTGGATGTGACATGTGGTGCTGGGGGAATCAAATCCAGGTCCCTGAAGTTGCCAAGCAGTGCTTACACTGCAGTGCTACCTTGCTGGCCCCAGAGCATTTTTTAAAAAAGACTTTCTTTTAATTTTTTTTTTATTCCCTGAAAAGACTATTGTCTTACTTTTTTCCCCTTCTAGTTTATCCCTAAGATACAGATAGCTTTTCATAAATATTGTAATAGCTATAGCTACATACATCTTTCATGCTTGACAAACCTATGCCTTAAAATGGTTTTGTAATAGTTCCCTGATGAGCTTTGACATAAATAATCTAATCATTTTCGCCTATGGTTTCACCATTAGCTTGCTTCTATTATTTGCAACTCTAGCATAAACACTGTGTATTTTTCATATATGCTTAATCATGCTTTAGAATAAATTTTAAAAAGTGGGACTGTTGAATTAAATGAAAAATGCATTTTGTAGTTCTTATTAAATTTCCAGAAAGAAGTGATCCATGAACCTTATTTTGAATGAATAAGAATTCAAGTTTTATTAATTCTCTTTGATAAGGAATTATATTTTTTAAATTTATAATTATGTTTATAAGATTTAAATTATATTTTCAATAGATTAAAAATTACACACCAATATAATCCCATTGTGACTTAATTCCAGTCTTCCTTGCTGAGTCATCTTTTTCTATCCTTCTACCTCTTTACAAGCTACTTTTTGCTAATTCCTTTTTCATCTCTTGTGACTTACTTTGCTGCTGTCCTATGATGATAAATTTATCTGTAATTCCATTATAGGATTTGTTCTACTTTGTAGAGTATTTCAAGCTGTGTTCTTTAACAGACTATTGCCACTTTTTAGAAGAGTTTCTTTGTTGTTGTTGAAGAACTGTATTATTTTCCTTCTGTTCAAATTTTTATTTTAAAATATCAAAAATATCTTAGTAATTTGAATTGCTTCTTTTGAGATTATATATGTACATGTAAATATTTAGCAAATGTTATTTTGTGTAGAATGTTATTTTGTGCCCTGATTACATTTTATCTTACTGTTTTTGGGTCCTTCCATGTTTTTCTATTAGTTCATATTTGTGATACATAATGAACACACTCATGATGGGGTGATGCTGCCTGTACAGATAGCATCTCAATCCTTTTCACTTCCTTTTCCCTCTGCCTCTGTCCCTCGATCCTCTTCCCATTTGGGAAAGATTCCCTGTTTCCTATAATCTTTTATATCGCTCTTTCAATGATATTTTGGGTTTCTCATAGAAGAAGCAGTGCAATATTTAACTTTTTCTGTCTGATTGGGAGGGACCTGTTTTTATATCTGGTACATTGTGAGATGGTGTACTGTACACTCTGAGGGGTTCATATACGAAGCACTTCACCACATTGTCTAATTTAACCCATGCAATAATAACTTGATACAGGCATTATTTCCCCATTTTGTGTAAAAATAAGATGAAACTGAGTAAAGGGTAGTTGAACAAGATACTAAAATCAATTCTATGTAGATTTCAGATCTAAAGGTGAATGGTAAAGGCACAATGCTTTTAGAAGAAAACCATGTTGACTGGGAATTAGATAAAAAGCTCTTCCATGGGACATTAAAGGTGCCAATAATTAAAATGATCAATTGGACTACATGAAGAGTAAGAACTTGCTTTTTTTTTTTTTTTTTTTTTTTGAGCAGGATATATTTATTACGGGTAAAGAAAGCTCCTGTCAGACAGAGGAACAGGAGGGCAGCCCCCCAAGTGGGTAGCCCCCCAAGAGTAAGAACTTTTGTACCTCAAGAGAACAATTAAGAGAAAGAAAAGCCACCCTATTCAGCGGGAAAAATATGCTCAATATATGTATACAATACAGGACTTAAATACATAAAGAACATCCACAAATCAGCAAGAAAAAGGCAATTGGATAGATAAATGGACCATACTCTTAAGCAGACTATTCACAAAAGAGGGTATTGTGACACAGATTCAAATGATCAATAAGTAAGTGAAAGATGATAACTTTGTTAGTCAGCCGAGAAAAATGCAAACTAGTATCACAAGTTGGTACCTTTTCACACCCACCAGACTGGTTATTTTTTATTTATTTACTTTTTTATTTTTAAAATTGATTTTTTTTTTTTTATGCATTTGGTACAGGATGTACAGGGTATCACTACATAGATCGGGTTCCTAGTGATCCTCCTGTTTTCAGCCTCCCAAGCGCTGGGATTACAGGCATGTGCCACCACGCTCAGTTTCCATTGCTGTCTCAGTGCACCCTAGGGGTGGGGCTGGCATTGCATGCCAGGGGTCAAACCACTGCCACTGTGCTCTGCCTAAGCAAGCACTTGCTGAGCTGTCTGGCTGGTCCTAGACTGGTTAAATTGAAGCAGACAGTAAATAGAGGCCAGGAAGCAGTCAGAGCTTGCATACGGTACAGGGTGAAATGTTCACTTGTACGGCCGTCAATCATTAACCCTCAATATATGCTTATACGTACTAGAATCTCTATAAGTGCTATTAGAAATGGCTCCAAATGGGAAACTACTCTGATGTTCACCAGTAGTAGAATACATAAATTGTGCCATTTTCAAAAAATGCAATACCATAAACATAAGAATCAGTATTCCTTTTGTTGTTGTTAGTACCAGGGGTTGAACTCAGGACCTTGCACTTTTCAGGCAGGCGCTTATGCCACTGAGCTGTCTTCCTGGCCCACAAGAACCAATATTCTATAATTGCCTGTTGCAATATAATGGATGCTTATAAATATGATATTACATACATATGAAAGTATGTATGAATATAGGCAAAACTAAGGATTCAGGCCCACGGTTGACACGGGGTGTGAAGCAGTAGACTGCTCAAGAGAGAGTGGGGAGAGTGCTACTATGTTCTGCTCCTTGGTCTTGAGGCAAGTTATACAAGTGCCTTATTTTGTGAAAGCCCATTCAGTTGTACAACTAGCAATGCACTTTTCTGTGTGTTTTTGATGAAGAGTTATTCATTAAAAATAAAAGTCAAGCATGGGATTCAAATCCAAGACATCTGGCTCTGAAATTTCATGCCCTCCTAGCTATTTTGTCTGTTAATGAGCAGGTCTCAAAATGAATTGGCAGCCAGGAATTGTGGGCAACTCCTATAATCTCAGAGAATAAGGAGGCTGAGACAGGAGATTACATGATCCAGGTCAGCCTGGATGATTTAGCAAGATGCTAACCAAAAAAAATCTATATTTGCAACTCTTGGTCAGTGTGTTATTATGGCATTTAGAATCACCTTGCTTCTCTCCACAGTCCATGTTATTAGTAATCATTTGTTTATAGCTTAGTCTCTCACTGGTTCTGAGCACTTCTCAGGAGGGGATCATGGCCTAGAAATCTTTACACCCTAGTGATTTGGACAGTTCCCAGCCTAAAATAGCTACATGTGAAGGCAGGAATGATAGATCTGTATTTGAATCAACAGACTGCTCAAGATTCAGCCCAAGCAATTGAGAAAGTTATTGTAGTAAAAAAAAAAGTGATATTCCAATATTTTTAGAGACAGGTATATATGAAGCCTTTTAACATTATACTACAACGACTTGAGAAAATTAATGCTACTAGTTGAGATTCCCTACTTATCCTACAGGAGTATGTATTTTCAGATGCAGAGAAAATCTAGCTCAAGTAATAAAATGTAGAAATACAGTGACCCATGAGCACAAAATTAAGCTACACAAGTCACAATGAAGATAGTGTCTTATGACAAATTGTTCTCCAACAGATTGTTCTTGAGCACCTATCGTGGACAAGGTTTCTGCCATGCTGCCAAGAATTTGGATGAAGAAAACACCAGCCTGGAGGAGCTGATAACCAATGGGCATCACAAGTAAGGGTGTGATAAGGTTGTTAGAAGGGATGGATACCAGAGGGTAAGAAGGATCAGTGGCTGGTTCTCACTTAAAATATGGTAGTTAGTGAAGGCCTCCTTGAGAAAGTGGCATCTCAGCAAAGATGTGGGGAGCTGAGGGAGAAGCCAGTGTCAAGGCCCTAGATCAGAAGGGACCCTGGCAGATTCCCACAACATCATGGAGACTGGCATGGAAGGAGCTGGGCTAAGGTGGGGAGGCTTAAGTAGTCTATTGATTTAGCAAGATGCTAACCAAAGAAAACCTATATTTACAACTCTTGGTCAGATTTTTATTATTGCATTTAGAATCATCTTGCTTCTCTCCACAGTCCATGCTGGACTGTGGAATAAGTAGAATAAGTGCTTGCTTGGCAAGCGCAAGGTCCTGAGTTCAATCCCCAGTCACACACACACACACACACACACACACACACACACACACACACACACACACACACACACGTGTATCATTCCTGCCTTCATGTGTACCTGTTTTAGGTTGGGAACTGTCCAAATCACTAGGGCTGTAATCACTTAGGAACCTGCAAACCATTATTAAATTCTTACACTTTTATTCTGAATGAGACAAGAAACTAGCAAAGAGTTTTGAACTAAGACTAACATGAGCTGATGTACATTTTACAGGGAGCCTGTATCTTCTGCCTTAGGAATTGTTTAGGGGAAAGGTAGGAGCAGGAAGGACAGTGGGGCAGCCACTGTGACTCCACTTGGGAGAGAGATAAGTAAGGCCTGGGTAGGATGTGGGTGGCAGAGGAATGGAACTGGAGCGATGCTGCATATACAGATAGAGCATGGTAAAATGAACAAGATTTCTTGGCAGATTGGTTCCGGAGCATGAACACAAGGGAAAAATATCAGGATGACTTCATAGTTTCCAGCCTGAGATAATGAGGATAATTAATTGATCCCAAGAAGCCTACTGACTTACAGAAGTAGAGGTACAGGAGCAGGGAGATAGCTCAGTAGAATAAGTGCTTGTTTGGCAAGCGCAAGGTCTTGAGTTCAATCCCCAGTAACACACACACACACACACACACACACACACACACACACAGAGGTATACAAGCAACTCTGTGCAACCTGGATGCCCCTTGTCAAGGCAACTTTCTAAGCCATGAAAACCATCTTTAGTCACCCTCATGGATTTACTGACCACACCTTCTGCCTCACCCATGGTCAGTGGCTTCTGGCACCATTTGAATCCCAAGGTTGGTCTGTGTGTTAATGTGATCCACATATTGAACAGCCTCTTTGGCAGGTAGAAGAGAGGAATTTCCATTCCTGCAAATGGATGGAATGTCAGTGTCCATCCTCCTGAAAAATTATTTCACTTACCAGTGGAAAATGTGTAATTATATCTGTCCAATCTACTACTCTTCCTCGAATCTAGCCAAGTCAACCTAACCTGGCTACTATGGACACAAATAAAAGAACAACTCTAAATTATTTATTATTTCAAGGAAACTTTAAATTTTAAAATAGCAGGTACAACATAGAAACATTTCATTTTGTTTTAAATATTCTGCCATATGCCAAGAAATAAAAGCTGTCATGGGTCCTAGAGAAGGCCCAGAGCAAAACAATTCAAAGACAGATTTAGTCTTTGAAATCAGTTTTCACAGAATGCAAATAACACATTGGTATTTTTACTTTTTATAAAAAACCATTATGGATGAATAGCAACTCTGTGAATTTAGAGGTCTGAAACTGTGAAGTCACACATGTGCTTCGGAGCCAGCAAGCCCTTTCAGGTATGTACATTGCTTATTTTTCTGTATTTGTCATGAACAATGTTTTAGTGATGCATATATTAATCATCCTAGAGTGAGTAAGATATAATCTTTCCACCCAAGGAATAAAATGTGTTGTTTCTCAACAGTCACATGTCATTCGTGTTGATGGGCTAGAATTTAAAAAAAAATTTTTTTACCAGAATTCACCATCTGCTCCTGTTTTTAATCTAGATCATTTAACCATGTTTCTCCTGCTAATTGTTCTCCTGCAGTATAATCAGTTAACTCATTGTTTTTATGACTAGATTAAATCATAAAACTAATGATGTCGTAAAGCCACACTCGTAGTGATTAAAGGGAACTCTTCCCTAAATAAATTAGTTTTGATTGAATGAAAACTACTATAAAGCATTTCTTAATCATGTCACTCTCTTGTGAAAAAATCTGAATGGCTACCATTGTTTGCCACTCTCTGCTATGGCACCCACTAGCCACCCGTGACTATTTACATTTAAGTACATTAAGTATAAATATAATGAAAACCTTAATTTCTTACGTGAATGAGCCACATTTCAAGGGTTCAATAGCTACAGAGCCTTTTGTGTTTGTGTTTCAGGGTATATTCGATTCCCTCAGTTTATGATTAGCTTGCCCTGTTTTCCATTTAGTAAAATAGGCCCAAACTTTTGAGGCCCCTCTTAATGGCCCCTCTTTCATTTCTCCATGAAGCCATTTGCTATTTGTCTTAATGGATTTAAGTGCTTTCTCCTATCATCCTCTCTAGAATGTTGCTTGTTCCTCTATTCTGTTTTGTAGCTTTTGTGTGTACCTTTTGTTTCTGTCCTATTCCCCAGTTCCTAAAATATATTTTCATGACTGAACCAATAATGCAGTTTATCATGACATCATGCACAAAATAAATGTTCCCAAATGATGTATTGAGTAATTTAAAATTAATTTAAATACTACTCCTATTTTGTGAGCCCTTGTAGCCCCATTGCTTGATATGCTTTGGATTTTTACATTTATCTGCTCTATTACTTTTTAAGATTATAATTTTCAAACCTCATCAGCACCAACTGAAGAGTGGGGAGCAGACTGCATCAAGGTATCGGCTCCAGCCTTTCTCTGCCTGACTAATTTGATGCTTGAACCTTTCAATTGCTTTCACTATTATCTCTCATGCCTGAGGCTAGCAAATCGGATATAATTTAAATCAATCAAACAAACACAGAGTACACACTAAACTCTGATAATTGGTGGTAGATGATAGGCAATCTTCCCATCCTATTTCTTTGGTCACTGGTTTTACAGAATCACAGTTAACAGGGCAGAAAAAGGTTGCTATGACCTTGCCTATACCTTTCTAAAATACCAGGCCATTGCTACCCTTCCATTATTTAGAGCAAAACAAAGCCTCAGATCCATCTATTTTCAAACTGTAAATTTTAAATAGATTACCAGAGGTTGTTGATCCTCTCATCTCCAAAAGGTACAGCCAAGACTATGGAATGGTCCTTTAAAGGAACTTTCAAATTGTGTTCCTTTTATCTTTAAAAACATTCTTGTCTGTGACTTTTAGAAATCATCAAAGTTATTTGTGAAGATTATTGCATGCTGGTGAAATATTGGAAGTCCCAGAGTTAGAACTACCTTTACGAAAGAAGAAGAAACTTTTATGTATTACAGTAACCATGAAAAACCACATTAAAAAGAAGGCTTTCTAAAAATGTGGATTCTTGGGGAGACTCTTGCTACATTTGGGCTGGATAGCTACCATACAGCAGAGGATAGAGGAGGTACTCTGATGGTCCACCAGAAATCAGAAGTATCCAATAAGCGCTCTTGAAATTTGTTTTAAACACCTCTTCACTGATCTATCTTATTGTTATACCAAAGACTTTTCAGTAGGTGACTTCTTTACCCAAATCTCTTCAGCCTTGGTCTTTTTCCTATCCTCCAGTTCTGTCATGATAAAGCATTGTTAGGTATTCGTTCTGTCATTCAGCTAACATCTGCTGATCACATTATACACCAAGAATGTTTTTAGGAAACAAAAGCACAGGTAATGTGATAAGGAGCATATGGTCTTCCCAGAGGAAAAAAAGCTATTAAACCAAAGATGTCCATAAACCAAGGAGCAATCTAGCAGGATGGAAAGAACATACACTTTAAAGCTTATGCCCATGGCTTTTCTCTTTCTTGAATAGATACCTTTTGCCCACAAGTTAGCAACCAGCCTAACCTTAGTGTTCCCTTTTTAGAACTGAATGTACTAATCCCTGACTCACTGAGTTATGGTTAAGAGTTAATTGAGCTAGTAAATGTTGAGTTGAAACTTAAACCAATTCTCTGTCTCAGAAATCATTGCTTTCTGAATTGTATCCTAGAGCCTAATTTAAGACCCTGGTCCTAATTATTCACTACTCCCTCTCCCATAGGATTAGCTCAAATTAGATTGAGTTGATTTCTTGAGCACCCTAGCCTCCTGCTTTGTTGCCTTTCTCAGGTTTGTCTCTTTTCCTAGAATACATTCTCAGTTCTGCATGGCTAAATTCTTCCCGTTCAAGAATCTTGATGAAAAACAACCTTCATCACTCAGCTCTCAAAGATCTCTGCAAAATTGTGAAATAACTGGAAGTACTTCCCATACAACCTCATAGCATCACATTATGCTTTTTTTTTGTTTTTGGTACCAGGAATTGAACTCTGTACCTTGGCATGTGCTAGGCAGACCCTTGTGCTACTGAACTGTATCTACAGCCCTGTATTATAACTTTTTAAACATTATTTATATTAAAGTTAAACTTTAATCAGTACATGTTTGCAGCACAGCATGCTTATGTTCCTCATGGGGAGTTGGTACAGGTGCAACAAAAGAATTAAGATGCATTAGTACACCCCAGGTGCAGCAAGTACTAGAATACGAATTGTAATTAACATCTATGCACTGGAAACATTGAAACTGGGACAATGGTTTGCCTTTTGAGTTTGAGAAAGAGTGGTGACACAACCTGCCCCTTGGAAGTGAAAAGAAATTGATGGAGTGCAGAAGAGGGCCGGTCAGCTTTCCACAAGTCTGACCTTCAGTGTGTACCTGCTCTTCCTACTTTTACCAAATTTATTTTATTCTATTTCTCTTTGGAAAGCTAATTCTGTGTTCTAAAGGAAATGAAAGTTGGTGACAAGAAGTCAGATATCAAAAATAGCCTGGCTGACCTAAGTCCTAGGGTACAGCTTCAATGTGAAAGTTTTCAAGCTTTAGTTACCTAGTTTCTTGATAAAAATGAGTTTGTTGGCTTTTTTTTCATGAAGCATTGCTCAAGTCTTTTTTGCCCCACCTCTCACCTTTCTCCCCACTCCTCATCCTGCCTCTTTCACATCTTTCCAATCTTGAGTGCTCAAAATGAGGCAAATCTCCAGACTTTCAAAATGTTTTAATTATTGAAGAAAGAACAGACCTCATGGGTAATCTCATTTTGCTTTAAAGGCCATTAGACCATTCACCCAATAAATAAGTTGCATCTTCATAAATAAATATTTTCCATGTGAGCAATTTGGAACTCCTTGTTGTGAAGTTTGCTTTCAAAGACTTTGAGAATACGTAATGAATGAGGTCTTCATTAGCAGAGTAACTTGACTTCTTGTGTCTGTGCAAATGCTAGCAAGGTTAATTGATCTCTGTGAAATGCCTCAGTTGCCTGATGAGTAAATGTGATCTGAATGGGAACACTAGTTGCTTTCATGGCAACTACCAGGCAGAGGTCAGAAGGTGTTGGAACAATGCTAGAAAGGCAACTGTGAACAACTGAGCATGTCTTCTGAAGCTGCCAATTTTAACTTTCTTTGAAGAAGAGGCTGTTGTCTTCACTTCCTCATTAATGTAAACATGCATAAATTATAATTTATAATATGAGTGCATGTCTGAGTATGCAAAAGTGGTCCCAATGAACTCTGATCAACTATACCTTTATAGTCTTCCAGGGTGATCAGAACACATGGTGAATGTTTACCTGCAAAAATTTTATTATGGTGAAAAATATATTGCCAGTTACCCTCTTCAAAATATTCCCCCATGGGCCAGCCAAATAGCTCAGTGGATTAAAGTTCCTGTAAGCAGGTACAGGGGTCAGGGGTTCAATCCCTGGGCCTGCCATGCTAGCCCTGCCCCTGGGGTGTGCTGAGACAGCAATTGAGACTGGGTGTGGTGGTACATGCCTGTAATCCCAGCTCTTGGGAGGCTGTAAACAGGTGGATCACTATGAGTCTGATCTAGTAGTGAGACCCTGAATACCCTGTAGAACCTTCCCTTAAAAAAAAATACTCCCCTAGCTTTTGTTCCCATGTTCTTGCCAATTTCTGGAAGTCCACTTTCCCAAGTGTCTTTACAAAGCATGACCGAGAAGCCAAGGATATAGCTCAGTGGCCTAAGATCCTAAAGGCATGATCAAAAATATGGTGAGGTGAGTGCTGCTGGTGAATGCCATCCAACAGAAAGGCAGGCTCGTAAAAGCATGACATTATGTCCCCATCGACCACATTCACTGGATCTGGTGCTCAGAAACTTCTGGTTCTTCCTCAAAGCCAAAATGGCCACAAAAGCTAAACACTTTGAACAGATTCAGGCTTGACATTGGGACAGCTATGACAAGACAACTGCAGACATGAAAGAAGACCTCCAGAACAGCTCCAGAGTATGGCAGAAATGATAGGGCCAGAGTCTTTGAAGCAGGGGAGAAGGTTCTGAGGGAAGATGAAAAGCAATAGTTCTACTGTAATAAATTTTGAACAATTTATTCAATGTTCTTCGATCACACTGCACTCTTGTTTGCTTACTTATGCTGGTCACTAATAAGAACTTTAAAACACTATTGATAGGGGCATCTTCAACCTTAAAATCATGTCAATTTTATCTGTCTCTACCAGCTAAAACAGACCCTGCAGAATGAGTTTCATCTCTTTTGTTGTGGGGATTGCCACAGAATTTAAGTTCTGTGTTTTTCCAGTTGCTTAGAGTTTTAGTTCATAGCAAAAGAAGCTACTTTCATATTGATCTGATTGTTTAACATTCTAATTATTTTATTCTATATAGAAAGCTTGTATTGTCCATCTAATGCATAAATAATTGTCTGCTGATGGTCATTGTCAATTCTAAACTTTTATAGGAGATGTTTCATATTGAACTGTCTGACCCATGATTGTGACAGGAAACCCACGATTTAACTTTATAAAGCTGTTTCTCTTCTCTCCCTCTCTCCCTTCTTGCACCCCCATTTTGACACTGAACACTGGGCCTTCACATTGAGCTTTACCCCCAGCCCTTCTCATTTTTCATTTTGAAAGGAGGCCTTGCTAAGTCACTGAGGTGCCCAGACTGGGCTTGAACAGCCAGAGCACCAGGATCCTGGCAGTGTGCCACTGTGCCTGTCTGCGACAATGCTGCACTATTTCCACTATGTCCACAGCCACCAGCTGTGTCTTTACCTTCACTTCACTCAGATGGTGGAGTCTCGTAGCCTGGCACCTGGTGGAAAAACTCACCTGGATATGACTGGGAAGCTTTGCTGCACATGCCTGGGTAAGTGTTCATTCTTCTTTTTTGGTAGCACTTGTCATTTTCTTATTAGCCATTAGGGAGCATGCTCTGGTTATAATCAGGGAGTGGGTAGCAAGAAGCAATCTTTCTTCTTCATTTCCTTTGACTCCACTAGAATTTCAAAGGTGCATGCAGGAGTGTCATGCGTCTCCTCTGGTGCTCTCATTCGTGGAAAAAAGAATACAAGCTATTATGTAAGCGTTCAGCTATTGCAGACCTACGTAACAGTATCAGAATGATACTAAGGAAGCCTGGGAAATCAATTCTACACTGATTATGGACTGCATAGGGAAAAGATTCCACCAGTGTCTTCACTGAACTAGGCAGGCTAGTGCCTGAAATTATACAGGAACCAGTAAGTTCACAGCTGACTTCTAATCATCTCCCTTCCTCTGATTTGAACTGTGAGTCATCTCTTCTGCTGAAATTGTGGACACATTGGTGTATTTTTAACTTACTATGAGCCACTCTTCCAGAATAAAACAGAACAGAAATGCAATATGTCAGGGTCTAGGGGGAAATGGCACGAAAGCTCTTGAGTTGAGATCCATGTCCGGCTCTTTCAGGAGTGGAAAAGGCCAACGCTCTCCACAATATTCCCCAGGGCTGCCTTACCAATCCAGGAACTAGCAAAAGCACAGTGTACAGAGTGAATCTCCCCTCTACGCTTTTGTTGTTCTTGGTTTCTATGACTGCCTTTCTTCTGATCCCTGTGCTATTTCCCTTTGTGGTCCTTAAAGCAAACACCAGTCAGTATCATCTGCACGTATATTTGTTAAATCCTTCCACCCATTCATTCATTCACTCCTATATTTAACACGTATTTATTGGGCAGATATTATGTTCAAAAGCTCATGCTAAGCATTGGATGGATATACAGTGGAAAACCAAGTGGTTCTTGACTCCCAAAGAGCTAAACTCGTGTGTGTGTGTGTGTGTGTGTGTGTGTGTACTATGTGTTTATGGGATGGTTAAAGTCAAGCTGTACATTCATAATTGCACAAACAACTATTTATAAGTGTTCTCAAGGACTGGGGAGTCTTAGCCATATTGTGCTAATTAATTAGTAATACTGTATAACACGAGGAGAATTATTACTTAACTGTTTGCATTTCATTTTTCTTACTTGTAAGAGATTTATAGGACCTGATGTAAAATCTCGTTAGGCCTGAACTTTGTAATTCTGTGCTTGCTTTGTGAAAAACCATGTTTTGTACACACAATGTCTGACTAAAATTAAAATCAGTGACAATGGTCAGAAGTGATCATTTAATACATTTTTAAACTGTCTGTGGCCTTAATGGGAACCTCACCACACAGAAAGAAACACAAAAGGATCTCCACTGTGCAAAAAACAGAAACACAGTTGCCTGGAGACTTAGAGGAAAGTGGATACAATCCTGAGTGTCTTTGGCATTTTGGGTACCTAACGTAAGGGTGTGAAAAATTACCAGAAGCCTTCTTTCACTCCAGAATGTTAAAATAGTGTCAGGGATACAGAGAAAACATGTTCCTGGGGATAGAATTAGTAAATTACAGGAAGCTGTTTTATAAAGGCCCTGTTTTTGGTCACAAATTTTTTGTTCATTGCCAGGTGAAAGGAGCCAAGTGGAGATGATGACCTTTATCAGTGAGAAAGCTATGAAAGGTTGTGTGACAGCAAGAGTGTTGGATATGGTTTCTATCTAGATGTCCTCCAAGAGATTTCTGCCTGCATAAGTGGGGTTTTTAGAGGCAGACTGAATTATGGGGTGCTACTGCTGACTTGCACTTAGCAGGTGGGCCCTGGTCAGAGGCCATCACTGCAGTGCCACCTGGAAGGGCATATCTCCTTTCTGGCTCTTCCCTTTATTTTCTGCTTCCTAGTGACCATGGAGTCAGGCTTTATTCTGCCCTGGTTCTTCCCCCTGCTACTTGGCTTGCAAGGCCTGAAACCTCTAAACTGTGAGCCAAAATAAGTCTGTCCTTTCAGTTGTGGGTGTCAGGTATTGTGTTCCCAGTAAGCAGGAAAAGTGACTAAGATACTCCTTCTCTCTCACAGAGGAGGGAAAGGAGGGGCTCATGCCTTCCTTCCTATAAACTCACTACTTCCTGGAGATCCTGAAGTTGGCTATGTGCATGCTGGCCTTACCTGTGCGGCAGATAGCCCCTGAGGTGGAAGGAAGCACAGGCTTGTTAGGAGTGGATACCACGTGAATGAAGAGACACCCACATGAAAAGGATGTGCTAAACAGGGATCCTCCACCGATAGACACTGTCTCAAAGGTATCTCTGGTGACTAAGGAGAATTCCTGGTATGTGAGTGCTTCAGTGGTGTGATCACCCAATCACCCCATATTGCAACAACAGATCAGAAGCCAGAGCAGTGGTGAGAACCACAGAAAGAGGACAACTTGGTCACCACTCAGGCAAAAGCACAGAAGGCATACAAGAGAACCATGGCCATATCCAAGAATCATGCATTCAGTTAAGCAACTCTGGGCAGTCAGAACATAAAACAATTAACCTTGCTCGAGGTGAGACCTGGGCTCCTGTCTTGGACAACAGATTCAAATCATAAATTATTCCAGTACAGCAGATGTGAGGTCCTACAGCCCTAGGGCAAGCAGCAGTTGAACAAAGATCAGCACCCAGCAGACCAGAGGAAGTAGAGGACTTGAAGCCTGAGGATGAAAGCTCCCTCCTGCCACCCGTATTGTACCCTGTCCTCTGCAAAGGAAGACAGCTGGGAGGAAGTGGGGAGAGTCTTTTCAGAGACTTGGTGTGTTCATCTGAGAGACAGAATTCCACACAAATGGGCATTTAAATACAATAAGCTTTAAAACACTTGGGCTATGAGTAAATTTTATTCCCACTTATTAGTGTCAGGGGAAATCTCTGATGATCATAAACAAAATAAAATATTTATATTTACTTCATATTTCTAAGTTCCTCATCTTCCCTCCCCCCTCTTCCTTTTTTTTTTTTTTTTTCTTTTTGAAACAGTCCCTCACTTTAGTGCTCAGGCTGTTCTTGAACTCCTGAGCTCAAACCTTTCTCTAACGCAGCCTCCCAAGCAGCTGGGTCCACCAGCGTGTGTCTCTGCACCTGGCTTTTTCCTAGGTTCTCGAGTTCAGATTTCTGACACGCTGTTCATTATTATTGAGTTAAATAAATAATTGCATAACAAAACCTGCCAGGCTGGGAAGGTAGCTTGGCCACCTAAGTGCTTGCCTGGTAAGCACAAGGTCCCAAGTTTGATCATCAGTCACAAAACTGGGCCTGGTGGTGCACCCCTGTAATCTCAGTACTGGGGAGGCTGAGACAGGAGGATCACTAAGAGTCTGAACTGCATAGCAAGACCCTGTGCCAAAAAGAATAAAAACAAATAAAAAAACAAACTGCCAAGTTAGGTTCTTTGTTTAAGAAGTACCATAGTAATGCAAAAAGAGTATCTGTGGTAGAACCTATTTTCACGTGACATCCAGTGGTTTTATTTCCCAGCTCTGTTGTGTGCTTATTAGATATGCAGACGTGGGACTCAGCACATTGCTGAATCTCCCTCTGTTAAAAGATCAAGTAATAGTTGGGCTCTTGGATGACTGTAAGGGTGAGAAGCAATGCGCAAGGAGTTCATGCAGCACAGTCTCAGTGTACAAACTGCGCTCCTCATTGGCATTTCCAGTAGTGCATTTGCCGTACACCGTGGTTTTCTTGCTGTGTACTGGGGAAACCAGAATTACTGTCAGCCTTGCTTACCTGTGCTTTCCATCAGGGAGGCTGAGGAAACCTCTCAGCCAATGCTGTTACTGTGTATTGTGGACAATGTATGCTCACCAGAAACCACACTGGGGGTGAAATCCTACTTGTTTACTTCATTGAGTCCTCTAAACTAATAAGAAATGAGAACAAAATGTGAAAGTTTCACTTGAGAAGTCACTAAAATTCTTGAGATTTGTCTTTTAGACAATGAAAAGGAAAGGTTGATACATTTTTATTTAATCTTCTGAGAAAGCCAATTAGGTTATTTTTGGGAGCCGGAAGAACCCTATCTATCCTTATTTTTGAAGCTAACAGGAATATTTTCTCCTGAAACATCAAAAATGCTTTAATTTATTTTAAAGAGCTAAGTGGGTACCTATTTTGATGGAAAGGACAGAAAGCATAGACTACTTATGAAAATAGTCAAAGATAACAAGAAGTTATTCTTAAAATAGTACCATTTACCAGTTCTATAAAAGGATACAGAAATTTTCTGTTCCTGGCAACTAATTCTTATTTATTCACTGCGTTTCTTTAGAACCAAGGTATTCGCTAACATATATTAAGAAAACGCCCACCAAAACATCTCAAGCTTTCTAATTCAAGTGGACAAAATGTATACAAACATAATTATAACTCTTTTTTCATTTTAATTTTTTTGGCTGAACTGGGGATTGAATTCAGACCCTTGCACTTGCCAGGCAAGTGCTTATTCTACTGAGCTATCTCCCCGGCCCCTTATAACTGTTGAGATGAAAACAGAAAAGCTCCATCACACCCATCTATTCTCCATGCAGTCATTCTTTCTTTCTTTTTTTTTCAGAACTGGGGATTGAACTCAGGACCTTGTGCTTGCCAGGGAAGCACTTATTCCTCTGAGCCATCTCCCTGGCCCCTGCAGTCATCCTTTCTCAGCCATGTCTTTGTTTTCTAGGGCCTCACTTACCTCTGACCAACCACAGTCTGAAAATTCTATAGGAATAGGTAAGTTTTAAGTGGCATGCTGCTCTGAGAAGTGCAATTAACTCTCATACTTTCCTGCTTGGTCCTGTTCAGGGTATGGCCCATTCGTCTGTCCCAAGCGTCCAACTGTTAGTAGCACTCTTACTTTGCAGGTTGGTTGTCACCATCTTGCAGTGTTTATATTCAAGTTATTTTACTTAAAAATGGTCTTGCAGGGCCAGAGAGATAGCTCAGTGGTATAAGCACCTGCCTACCAAGTGCAAGGCCCTGAGTTTGATTCCCTGTACGAAACAAACAAACAAACAAACAAACAAAAATGGTCTTGCAGCTCAAGAGGAGTGATACTGGCAATTTGGTTATGCCAAAGAGAAGCCATAAATCATCACCTTTAAATAAAAAGGTAATTTTTTTATTTAATGAGAAAAGAAATATATGCTGATGTTGTGAAGATCTACGACAAGCTGTTGTTAGTCTCTTATAAATGAAGGTTTATCATGGTTATTTACACATAAGAAAAAACCAGTTTATGATGGATGTGGTTTTTATATCAAGATGTCCTCAGAGCCTTGTGTGCTTATAGGTGGGGCCTTTGGAAAGTGACTAGATTATAGGGGCTTGTAGCTGACCTGTTATTATTAGGTAGAGTGTGGTACAAAGAGGTGGGTCATGTGGTTGAGACATAGGGGGCAAATCTCCATTCCCAGCTCTCCTCTGCCATGCCATCCTGTCTTGGAGTCTGACAGCTGTGTAGAGAAATATGAGCCAACTTAAGCCTCTCCTCCTCCGAGCTGTGGGTCCCAAGTAGTACCCCAGCAATGAGAAAGAGAGCAGTGGGTCAGATGCTGTGAACGATTCCAGGAAGCCAATGTGTGTGTGTGTTGGGGCGGGGGGCTTAGACTATATTCCCCATGGATAATGAAAGGCAGTGTACCCTCTGAACTTTTTTTTTTTATTTAAATAAAA
The DNA here is from genome assembly GCA_004027165.1 of Ctenomys sociabilis. Classification (NCBI taxonomy): domain Eukaryota; kingdom Metazoa; phylum Chordata; class Mammalia; order Rodentia; family Ctenomyidae; genus Ctenomys; species Ctenomys sociabilis. The sequence goes on along the minus strand of PVKA01006078.1, from coordinate 65,060 downwards.
TGTTTCTGGGCTTTTTAGTGAATTTTTGTAATTTGTATCTTCATGTTTAATCACAATGAAATATAATAATCACATGATTAACTCACAGTTAAGATTGCCCTACTGTTCCTGTTGTCAGGAAGTACAATGATGCCCTTTTTCAGGTTACACCACTAGCCATAGCCCCGGATGTTCCGAGACACCTTCGCATTCAAATATTCTTTGTCATGTGTCCCTCACCACCTGTCAACTCTGAGCACTAGGCACTTCTTATAGACTGTCTCATTCTGTCTGTTGGGACAAAGGATTTATAAGTCCTTAAAAGAGGATGAGACAAAATCAAATGGAGTCCTATATCAGCTATTGGTTCACATTATTAATATATTGATCATATGAAAGTGTAATATTAAAATTAGCTATGAACTGAGAGGTGAAGGAATAATATGTTCTATTTTTCTTCTTTCTTCACTGACTGCTACTTTTTATTGATTCTTCCTCCAGATGCCTAACCACGGAGGGTACCAGTACCCACTTGTACTTTAATCTCACCCAGTCTCATGCCTTTCTATGCTTTCTGTGTACTCTCAGTCATTTCAAGTTTACATCCCTGGCCTAGACCTTTACTCAAACTTCAGAAACTCTTGGATGAAATGCCTCGTTGATAAAGACTCTTGCCATTGTCACCTCAAATGTAATATTCCAGAAGCAACTTCTGGATCATTCTCCTCTCTTCCATCTTTGTGAAATGTTCACTACATTGAGTATGGTTTATAGCCTCTGAAATTCATGTTGGAGTTTAATGTCTGCAATGAGGTCTCTTGAGAGTGGAAATGAATCCAACTACAGTATTTGGAGTTGGAGACTTTGGACAATAATTAGGGTTAGATAAGGTCACCAAAGTGGAGCACTCATGACTAAGTACTGAGAGCAAGAGTTAGAGAGCGAGAGAGCGAGAGAGCGAGAGAGAGAGAGAGAGAGAGAGAGAGAGAGACAGACAGGCAGACAGAGACAGAGAGAGACAGAGACAGAGACAGAGTCAGGAAGAGAGAGCGAGAGCACAAAGGACTCATACCACGCATACATACATGCTCTCTGTCTCTTACTGTGTGCTGTATTTATTATGAGAGGATTTTGCTAGCAAGATGGAAATCAGTATGGAGTGTTCTCAAAACCTAAAAAAGTAGAAATTCCATTGCCCAGCTATTCTCCATCTAGGTACATTCCCAAAAGACATTATATTACAGGAGTCCATGCGTACCCATGTTTGTAGCAGTACAATTCATAACAACAAAATCTTGGAAGAGGCCTGTATGTCCATCTGCAGATGAAGGGATGAAGAAAATGTATCATTTATTCTTTTTTTTCTTCATTTATGTATTTGGTACAGGGTCTCACTATGCAGATCAGATTTATAGTGATCCTCCTGTTTTCAGCTTCCTCAGTGCTGGGATTACAGGCCTGCACCTCTATGCCCAGACTCAGTTGCCAGCTCAGCATGCTTCAGGGGCAGGGCTGGTGTGGCATGCAGCATGCAGGACCAGGGTCGGGACCAGGGATCAAATCCTGGTCCCTGCACTTGCCGAAACAGGTGCTTAGTCTCCAGCGCTATCTCACTGGCCCAAAAATATATCATTTATATACAATGGAGTACTACTCTGCTGTGAAGAAAGATGAACTTGGGCCATTTGTAGAAAAATGGATACACCTTGAGACTGTCACACTATATGAAATAAATTGGACCTGTAACATTGCATCGTTACTCATACATGAGAAACCCAACATATAAACAAAGAGAAAAATGAAAGATAATAGGATGCGGGGAGATAGAACTTCCTCAGGTGGGAAGGAGATCAAGAGAGACGGGTGGAGGATGAAGAAGGAATGGAGATGCGCTGTGCACGGCACACCAGCCCCACACAGGAGCGGGAATGCTATGTACTGCGAACACAGACTAACACGAAAACAAAAATTTAAGGATATAGAAAAAAAATTTTAGGGGCCAGGGAGATGGCTCAGTAGAATAAGCGCTTCTCTCCAAGTGCAAGGGTCTGAGTTCAATCCCTGGTTCCACCAAAAAAAAAAAAAAAAAAAAAGAAAAAAAATTTTAAAAGAAGACAGCAGGTTGTAACTTCTTGACTTGGGCTTTCAGAGCCATCCCTCAAAACAAACCTCTTTTCTTTATAACTAAGCCCATTGTGGTGCAGCCTTACGAGCAAGAGAAAACAGATTCATGTATCTACCTCAGCAGCTACAGATTAGGCCAGATGACTTGAGTCACCTCTGACTCCTTTTATCGCCCACTTCCTGTTGGCTGCAGCTTCAGACCATACCTGGACTTCAGCCGCTTCTCCCCGCCTTCATCGCCACTGTCCCAGTCCCAGCACTGTAGTTTCCCACCTGCAGTGTCGGCTCAGCTTCCTGAGACGTTTCCCTGTCACCTGCCTCTAGTCTCGATCCAACAACTAGAATGATTTTACTAATGATTGGGTCACATCCTCTTATTCTTAATCCAGAACTTTCCACATTCAGAGAAAAAAACAAAAATTCTTTATAGTGACCCAGGGTGCTGGTGGAATCTGCTTTACACGCTCACACACCCCCACACCCTTCTCTGCCCTACCTGTTCCGCTCTGACCTCCTCCCTGACTCCCTCTCACTCCACCACCACCCTCTGCCTTGCTCTTCTCCCTCCCTTGGAGGCTCTGAACCCTCCAGGTGTTTCCTTCCGTGGGGTCTTTGCCTTGCCGTTTCTTCCCTCAGGCACCCATGTGCTCTGTGCCATCCCTGCCTCACATCTTGATCGAAGGTCTTTCTCTTGCTTGACAACCTTATTTAAAACTGAGACCCTCCCTACCCTACCTAATTTTCTAGAATTTCCAGTTTTGTCTCCTTTCCCTTGTTTTTCTATACACTTTGTCTACCAGCAAATGATATGACGTGCCAGTTTACTGTTTGGGTTTCCTATCTGACTGCCTTCTCTTAACCAGAAAGCAAGTTCCATTATAACATGAAGGGTCTTTTTTTTTTTGTTTGTTTGTTTTTTATTTTTAATCTCCAGTGCCCCATACATTGTGAGCCCTCAATAAATATCTGTGATGTAAGTAACCATGGGCATGCTAACTGAACTCTCTCAACAGTGCTATGGGCCAGTCCTACCATCCTCACTTTATGGGCAAGGAAACTGATGCCCAAAGTGAATGAAGCTCCAGCTAGAGACACAGTGATGTTTGCTACCATAGAGATTAATTTCCAACTCAGGCTTCTTAGTTTCAGAAGCTGAACTGTTAATCACTTTACAAGAGAAAGTTTTCCTGTAGTGCTTGAGAATTTTATGCATTAGAACACTTTTATATATAATATATATACATATATTATATAAAATATATTATATAAAATATATATATATTCTCAAAGCATCAAAAAGAAAATGTACTCAACCATACTCAGCTGCTGATAAATACAGCAAATTAATGAATAATTCATGCTACAGCATGATGAATGAACTGAAAACAAAACATTAGCTGGAAGGAGGCAGAGGAACTTTGTCTTGTAAGAACCAGAACGGGGGCTCCATAATCATCTGGTATTTGCTCAGTGTTCTACCTGTGATTAGAAATGCACATGATAGGAACTCCAGGGATCTCCTGGATTCTCCCTTTAAGGCCCAGGTCAGCTGTGGCCACAGTGTAACACTTAGGCACTAAGCAGTCATCTGTGTAGGTCCCTTTATGTGAGCAGGGTAATCATTCAAGCTGTAGATCCTTGGCAATCCTTAGGCCACTCAATACTTCTGTCCCAATTTCTCAATTTCTGCCATTACACAATCGGTTATATGAGGGATACACTTGGCCCACAGACAGCCCATCGTTGATTGTACCAAGTCCAATTTGGCTTTGATGGAAAAGTTGGTCAAGTTGGTATCAACCAACTTGATATGATATGATAATGTGGGCCCAGCTATGTACTATACTGGAAGAGTAAGCATGAACAATGTTGGGGGACTTGTTTTTCTTTTAGAGCAATGGGATCTTTCTTTTTTGGTTTTATTTATTTATTTTTTGTGGTACCGGGGATTGAACCCAGGGCCTGTGCTTGCAAGGCAAGCACTTATTGTACTGAGCTATCTCCCTGGCCCACTTTTTAGGCTTTAATCTATCCTCTTTGAGACTCTCATCTTGGAGACTCAGCATTCACTTCATGGTCACATATTTTCTTGCTTTCTCTTGTTTCCCCATGTTCACGCTGCTGTCCTGTTTCTATTATTAACATATATTTTAATTAACACAATAAATGTACTTATTTATGGTGCTGAATTTCAATGCACATATTGAATGTATCAGTATCAGATATCACCTTGGATGATTTTATCTAAAACTACTGGTAAATCCCTTACCAGTTGGATTTTTGCTTAATATAGTAAACACAATAGATTGTTATGAAACTGACAGTTATACCAATATATTTGCAGTTTGATTTAGACATTTCCTGTAAGAATCTATTTTACCCCATTCTCCTGCACCATGGGAGCGTCAGACAGTGTAGAAATGTTCAGGACCCTGGTAAATAGGTTGAACGGAGGAATCCAGGTGCCTGGCACATCACCCTACATGCAGAGAAATCCCTGGAACCTGGCAACTGGCCTGGCCAGAGGGGCACTTGTAGGCCCACTCCAACAAGGGGAAACGCTTTGCATGAAAACTTACAATTTATAATTTGTTCTAAAGAAATAATTTATAATTATGTAACTCAGACTTTGCTCCTGCAGTCTAAAGTACAAAACCAATAGTTACCAAAGTTTGTCAATTTCCAAGTTTTGTTTGATATTATTATTGTTAATTGTACTACTGTAGCTAGGGCATCATATCTGTTTTAATTACTTGTCCTCCCTTGGGTGACAAGATTGAGGGGCACTCAGGTAATAATCTCACCACAGCCCTACACCTAAAGACTGGGGACAGTGCCAAGTGGAAACCAACATGCCATTCTCAATTAATTGGGAAGGTATGATTCAAGAAAAAACACAAGCCAAGTGTCTCCAACACATAGAAATATCCCTGAAGAGCAAACTCTTCCTAGAGTGGCCTTATAGTGGTGATATAACTAGCTACTATGAAAGTTCCACAAGGATTACCACAGAAATCAAAATAAAGAGTTCTTTCTGAAATAGAAAATAACAAGATGAAAGAACAAAATGCAATATCAGGCCTCCAGCCCACCCAGAACAAGTCAGAAAACATCAACATAGAAGAAATTGTAAGTCACATATCTGAAATCTCTGAAATGATAGCAACTGAAGAAACATTAACTAGAGAAATTAGACACAAGGTAAAGGAAGTGAAATTATTCCATGTATACTATCTGACCAGAGTGTAATGAAACTGGAGATTAATGACAAAATAAATTGCAAAACCTCCACAAACACATGAAAATTAAATAATACATTGCTTGTCTTGAACGAACAATAGGTCACAGATGAAATTAACAAAGAAATTAAACAATATACAAAATTTAACACAAATTCAAACACAATTTACCAGAATTTGTGGGATGCAATGAAAACAGTCCTCACAGGGAAATTTATAGTGGTGAATTCTTAAGAAAACAGAAAAAGAACAAATAAATACTTTATGTCAAGCATCTAGAAAAAGAAGAGCAATAGAAGCCCAGAGCCCAAAGAGGGAAGGAAAGTATAAAGATCAGAGCAGAAATTTATGCAATTGAGACAAAGAAAATAATACAAAGAATTAATGAATCAAGTCCTTTCAAAGATCAAATAAAGTTGATAAGCCCCCAGTCAACTTCATCAAAAAAGGAAAGAAAAAAACCTCAGATTTAAGCAATAAGGAATAAAAAGGTGCAATTACTACAGATTTTGTTGAAACTCAGAAGATCATCAATACCTACTTTGAAAATCTTTATTCTCATAGGATAGAAAATGTGGAAGAAATGGACATACTACTAACAATGTACGAATTACCAACACTTAATCAAGAAGATATAAAAATTTTGATTAATCCAATATCAATGAATGAAAATTGAAATTGTAATTTAAAAAATAACTTACCAACAAAGAAAAGCCAAAGTCTTGATGAGTTCATAGCTAAATTCCATAAGAATTTTTTTTTTTTTTTTTTTTTTTTGTATTTTAGGGAAGGATCTATAGGGTGTTCAGGGTCTCAGTACTACATCAGACTCATCGTGATCCACCTGTTTACAGCCTCCCAAGAGCTGGGATTACAGGTGTGTGTCACCATGCCCAGTTTCAATCGCTATCTCAGTGTGCCCCAGGGGCAGGGCAGGCATGACTAGCCTGATGATTGAATCCCTGGCCCCTGTGCCTGCTTGCAGGCACTTTAATGTGATAAGCTATTTGGCGGGCCCTCACAAGAAATTTAGAGAAGATTTAATCCCAGTACTCCTCAAACTCTTCCATGAAATTGAAAAGGAAGCAATTTTACCTAACTCATTTCTGAAGGCAAGTGTGATACTGTTATCAAAACCAGAGAAAGACCCAAGCAAAGAAGAACACTATAAGCCAATCTTCCTAACAAACATAGATGCAAAACTACTCAATAAAATAGTAACAAATAAAATACAGCAAATCATCCAGATTATACACCATGACTAGGTGGGGTTCATCCCAGGGATGCAGCGATGGGTCAACATAGGCAAATCTATAAATATAATACACCATATCGATAAAATAAAAAACAAAAACCACATGACCATCTCAATAGATGAAGTAAAAGCTTTTCACAAAGTCCAACACTCATGCATGATGAAAACCCTAAAGAAAAAAATTGGAATAAATGACCTCAATCCCATGAAAGCCATCTATGACAAACTTATAGCTAACATCATTCTAAACAGACAAAACTGAAACCTTTCATTCTAAAATCAGGTACAAAGATGTACACAATCACCACTCCTACTCAGCATAGTTCTGGAAACATTAACCAGAGCAATTAGATAAGAAAGAGAAATAAAAGGAGTAAGAATTGGAAAGGAAGAAGCCAAATTGTCATTATTCATAGATGACATGATACTCTACACAGAAGACCAAAAAAATTTCACTTAGACTCCTAGAATTAATAAACAAATTCAGTAGCATAGCAAGATACAAAGACAACACCCCAAAATCAATAGCGTTCCTGTACATAAACCATAAACTTACTGAAAGAGAACTTAGGGAACAAACATTCTTCACAATAACAACAAAAAATGAAACACTTAGGGATTATTCTAACAAAGGAAGTAAAAGACCTATACAATGAAAATGACAATACTCTCAAAAAAGAGATCGAAAAGGATTTCACAAAAAAATGGAAAGATATTTCTTATTCATGGATAGGAAGAACCAATATTTTGAAAACGGCTATACTCCCAAAACTGTTATACAGTTTAAGGCAACCTTGATTAAAATACCATCAGCATATCTCAGAGACCTAGAGAAAACATTTCTAAAATTCATTTGGAACCGGAAGAAACCTGAAATAGAAAGGCAATCATGTCCAACAAAGGCAAGGCAGGAGGTACCACAATCTCTGGCTTGAAATTATGCTACAAAGCTACTATAATAAAATTAGCATGATTCTGGGGAAAAAAAAAAAAAAAAAACAGACCTGAGGATCAAAGGAACATAAGAGAAGATGCAAACACAACTACAAATGCACTCAGCCACCTTATCTTTGACAAAGGAACCAAACATGTTCACTGGAAGAAAGAGAGCCTAGAAAAACTGGCTTTCCACATGACAAAAACTCAAACTAGATTCAGGTCTATCACTATGCACTAAACTAAAGTTAGAATGAATTAAAGATCTAAACATTAAAACAGAAACACTAAAACTAATGTAAGAGAAACTAGATAGATTTTTTTTTTTTTTTTAAGACACAGGTGTAGGCAAAGTTCATGAACAAAAACCAAACTGCATAGAAAATACTAAAGAATAGAAGCCGGGAGTGGTGGCCCATGCCTGTAATCCCAGCACTCAGGAGGCTGAGGCAGGAGGATTGTTGTGAGTTCGAGACCAGCCTGAGCTGCAAAGTGAGCTTAAGGCCAGCCTGAACTGCATAGTGAGACCCTGTCTCAAAAAGACAAAAAAAAAAAAAAAAGAAAATACTAAAGAATCATCTTATGGAAAGGTTTTTGCACATCAAAAGAAATAACCAGGAGAGTGAAAAGAAAACCCACAAATTGGGGAAAAATTAATAAACAGTCAGACAGAGGACTTCTATATAGAATATATAATGAACTAAAAAAATCAGGCCCCCAAAATTAAAAGACCCAATCCATAGATGGGCATCTGAGATGAATATAGACTTCTCCAATGAACAAATACAAATGACAAATAAATACATGAAAAAAATGTTCAACAGCACTGGTCTTTTTAGAATTACAAATTAAAACGACACTGAGATTCCATCTCCTCCCAGAAGGAATGGCTACCATAAAGAAATCAACTAATAACAAAGGCTGGAGAGACTCTGGAAAAAGCAACAACAAACCTTTCTCCACTGTTGGTGGAAGTGTGGACTTGTACAACCTCTGAGGAAATCTGTGTGGAGATACCTCAAAAAACTAGGATTAGAAGGGCAATTTAAACCAGCTATTCTCCTTCTGGGCATTTTCCCAGAAGAATTGAAAACATCAAACCACAGTGATATATCTGCATCCACATTTATAGCAGCACCATTTGTCACAGCTAAGTCTTGGAAATAACCCAAATGCCCACCAATTGAAGAACGGATAAAAAATAAGTATTTTTATACAATAGAATATTACTCAGCTATAAAGAAAGATAAATTTGAGACTTTTATAGGTGAATTGATGCAACTAGAGGCTATACTCATAACAAACAAATAAGAACCACAAATATAGATATCATTTTGTCTCCCTCATATAAGAACTGAAAAGCAAATAAAATCTGAAAGGTAGAATAGATATAGTAAAAGGGAAAGTGCACAAAAGGAATAAGCAATTGAGATGAGGGAAAAGAGAAAAGAAAGGAAAAAAGGAAGGGAAAAATCATATATGTGTATATGCAGGATAGCTAAGATGACTGTACTATGAATTTCTATTGATGTTTTGAAGGTGGCAGTTAATGCTTAAAATTTTTACTTTGACCAATTTGACATGCTTGTATTTGGTAGTTTGAGCAACTTCACGGAGGACAGCAATGTGTAACATGACAACCAATGTTGAGGACCTATTGTCTTGGGGTGCTTTTGAACTTGTGTATCATTTCTAATGTCTTATCTATTATTTCTTTGTTCTCTTTAAAATAAAGAAACTTATTTTTTTCTCCATGTTTTGCCACTAACTCAGTGCTTTTAAATGTCAGAAATTTTGTTTCATGTAGGACATGGTTTTTAGCATTTCTGTCATTAAAAGCAGTATTGATCCATTTAGATAATTAGCCATATGTATCACATCTATAATTCATGTCACTTTAGGAAAAAGATCAAGCATTTTTACTTCAACATCCTTTTTTTGCTCTTGGCCCATTTCTCCCCCATTTGCCTTCTTCCTCTTCTAACCCATTGCTCCTTCAGTGTATGCTTTTTATTCTTTAATGTGTTTAGTACAGGGTCTACAGGGACTCACTACAAGTCTGATCCTCCTGTTTTCAGCCTCCTAAACACTGGGATTGTAGGTGGGAGCTACCATACTCAGGCTCATTCGACATTTCAGCACACTCCAGAGGTGGGGCCAGCATGGTACGCTGGGGGTAAGCAGGTGACTGCCTAAGTAGGTGCTTTAGTCCATGGAGCTATCTGGCCGGCCCTATAGCATGTGCTTTGAGACCACCCCCAGTGATACTTCCATGTATTTATTAAAATTGCAGCTTGTTTGTCTTTTGTGAAAACTAATATTAAGCTTGATCTTTGTGCCCCAATAGGCATACGAGTAGAGACCGAGAAAGAATATCAAGAGGCTCAGCTAGTTACATAAGCCTTGAAGTTAAGACAGTAAGTCAAGTTTCCATAAATTTCTGAAAGGTACAATCCCTAAACAATACTGGGCTACAAAATATTACCCTAATTTTCAAAGGATAGTAGAGATCCTTAAAGAGGAATTTAAGAATCTTTCAAAATCCCAAAGACTGGGAAATATTGTCTAAGCCTGCAGGCCTGAGTCCTATTATATCTTGGATACAACCTATGTTGCACATCTCCCTGAAGTAAAAATAGTTTTTATCCTGAAGCAAAAATAATTCCTACAATATACATCAGAAACAAAAAAGAAAATGCTTCCAAATAAGATAACATACATTTCAATTGCAAGAACAATTGGTAAAGCTACTTGTTATGATTTAGATAGAGAAAGATCCCCCAAATGCAGCATGTGCTCAGAGGTGGGGCTGTTGGAAAGTGACTGAATCATGGGGGTACATATTTAACATGCTCTTAGCAGGTGGTGGAGCCTGGTGCAGGGCAGCATGGCCTGAAAGTGTTTATCTATCTTCTCTGGCTTCTCTTTGACTTTGTGCTTCCTGCCTGCTGTGATACGAGAAAGTTTCCTCTGCCACCAAGTTCTTCCACCCAACCATGTCTATGTTTGAGCCTCCTTACCATGGACTGCACCGATGAGCCAAGTAAACTTCTCTTCCTTTAAGTTGTAGGAGTTGGATATGGTGTCTAACCAATGAATAAAGTAACTAAAATGCTATTCTAGAAGAACCAATGAAAAAAGTAGCTATTCTATGTGTGGAATCTCTATGAATATAATAGAAACAACATTAGTGTAATATGAGTGTGTGGTGATGGTTTCCAGTACTTCTGAGGTACAGCTGGATCTCAGGCTTAGTGTATGAGATCCTATAAGATGCTATCCTTCTTTCCTCTTGAAGTTTCCACATACATGGGTGCATACTCACACTGCTGTTTTGTGATTTGTTGATGTTGCTCATGCATCTGGAAGCTTGGAAACTTCCATCTAGGATTCAACTCAGGACTTTGTACTTTTTTTCTATGAGGAGGCCTCCTAAGAATTTCATAGTCTGAATTCTCATAAAACTTGGTAGAAATGAGATAATTACCAGGTTTTACTGAGATTATCCACTTACTTCTCGATTTCCTTTACCAACCTGGAAACCTGACCGGTGTAGTGATAACCTCCTTCCAGGGCAGGTCATCAGCATTTAGTCAGGGCTTTGAAGAAATTTCAAATTAGGGAATTAGATGGCCCTAATCGACATCAGCCAAGACAACGATGCTGGTAGTTCTCTAACCTCTATGCCTACTCTTGAGTTTTATTGCATGTCACTTTCTAGCCACTGCTTATCAGCTTTTTGGTAGAACGCTCAGCTACGATGCCCCTATGCAAGACATTAAAATTGTCTTGATAACATACAGATTAGATCACGAGTTTCTAACCAATCTTAAATAAAAATTAGCTAGTCAGAATCTCTGAGAACCTTATAGTGAACTTTACTTAAATTAAAATTCACTTCTTAATTTTTACTCACAAGAAAAAGCCTATAAAATTTTGCAACGAAGACAGGCAGGGGAGATTAGTAGTTAAGAGGGCAGGCTCAGGCTGAAGATGCATCCCTGGGTAAGAGTGCTTACCTAGCATGCTCAAGGCCCTGACTTCAATCTCCTGGAGTAGAAAAAGAAATGAAAGGGCAGGTTCTATAAGTCCACCTTCTAGGGTGAACTTGGCTCCTTGACAATTGACTCAGACTCTCAATGTATTAATTTTCTCATCTGACAATAGGGGTAAAAAGTTTATGAAGTGCTTGGCCAGTGCTCAATAAATGTTAACCATTAATATCATTGTGCAATGTCTTGAATGAGGTCATTAGACATGCTAAGGCAGAAGTGAAGTACATTAGCAGAGTTTCTATAATCATGAATATTGGCTTACTCCTATAACCTAAGTTATTTTCAAATTATGTAAAATAGACCCTTTTGTCTCAAATTAAAGGGGTTCTCAGGGTGGGAGTGTAATAGGAGAGGAGTTCAAATGGTAAAGACAGGTACCAGGAGCAGCAGAAACAGCTGCCCACAGGAAGGGAAGGTTTAGAGCTCAGGTGAAGACCTGAGCATAGATTTCATGGGAAAACACACCATGGAGTGAGAATCTAGGCCACACCCATGCCTGTCTTATACTATGGAAAAAGAAAAGTGCTAAGTTCAGTTCTATACTGGGAAGCTGTAGGAAGTGAAAACTTCTGGGAGAGCTGGAAGTGGCACAATGGCCCAAGAGCTGAGAGTGCTTGCTGCCTCCCTGGAGTCGCAGAGAGCCTCTTATTCCACTTAGATTGGGTCCAGTGAAGCAGCCAGTAAGTGGTTCAGCACAGATGAGAAGTTATCCTGACCTCCAACATCACTGTGAGGGGTGGGGAAAGAAATTAAGTGAGGATCCCACCTTCTGTAGCACTAGAGAAAGGCTTCCTAACACCTACTGTTTACTGGAACTTATGTTAAACTGCATTTCAGTACCTTGTTATTTGTTTCCATGAGCTGAAACTCTTTCTCCTTCCTTGTCTATTTCATGCATATGAAACGACTTCTGTTGTTGAAATACATGAAATCGCATTTTTGCTGACATGTGTTGGTTGAGTCAAGTAGGTACTTTGTCTACATTAGTTGGCCAATAAGCGTTTCCAGAACTAAACAGTAGCAAACAAAACACAGATTTGGGATGAAAAGTACAGAAGGAAAAAGGAGATTATTTTTTCACTCTCCCTGCCAACATTTATCCCACTGCCAATAGATGGCTACTAGTCTCTTACTGTTTTTTCTTCTATAAGGTATACAGAGGAATAAAATATTTTTCATTCTATGTAAAGGTTCTCTTTGTCTTTTTGTTACCACATCATACAAAAGTACCTAGAAGAATTTCTATCATATTTGAGAAGAATTTTTAAAGATGGTTTGACAAGATACTGTCTGTACAGCAGATATGAAATTCACTTTGGAGACTCCTGAGGGACATCCCTATGAAGTACACGTTTGTCCTCTGAAACAACTGATACAGAAGCACAGGAAATTACACTAGTGCTGCCATCTGGAAGAGTAGTTCCATATAGATTAAAAAATCAAAGACAGAAAAACCAAACTGGGATTTCAGATATTGATCCCAACAGGACATTCACAGGAATAGGCACTCTAAACTGCCAGCGTTAAGTTTTGATGGAGCTCTTTCTCAAATGAGAGTTGCGTTTTCTTTTTCCAGTATCCCTTAGGATGTGTATCAGCAAAGATTTCTTTACTTAATATAGGTTAATAAATCTTTCAAAGTACTCTGGGTAGTTTGCTACTTCTGCATGGATTCTTTCTTCCCTCACATTAGTGTTTTGTAGAATGTGCAAAACATACATGAGTGTCTCCTTTGAGTCAGGGACTATTTGAAGTGATAGTGTTGTAAAATAGCCAACATCCGAGTTCAAGTCAGTTAAGAAGGAGTCACATTTCCTGGTGGTCTAGAGAGTATGTTAGATGTCTACTTTGAGAGTGAAGTGCTTAAAGTAGCAAGGGAAGAAGCCTAGAGTGGGTATCTTTAGATTCCCATTTATTCTTTTTAATGACTTCCTTATAAATACATATTTATCCTTTCAACAAATGCAGCCATCTCCCCTATTCATGGGTTCTGCACCAATATATTGGACAAAGTGTGGGTAGAGGATATTTGGAAAAAGAAATTGTCTGTACTAGATGTGTAAAGACCTTTTGTTTGTCACTATTCCCCCAAAACACAGCATAACAACTTTATACATACCATTTACAGTGCCTTAGTATTATAAGTAATCTAGGGATGATTTACAGGGTGGTGTTGATAAGTTCTACATTATTAGTAAACCATTCCATATAAGGGAATTAGGGCTGGTATGTGGCTCAGTGGTACAGCTCTTATTTTGCATGTACAGAGCCCTGGGTCTGACCTACAGGACCACCAAAAAATGAAAACAAATAAGACATTCATATAAAGGAATTGAGCATATACAGATTTTACTATCTATATTAGTCATTTTCCTGTCTCTGGGACAAAATACCTGACACACAAATTTAAAGCAAAGAAAGGTTTATTTTAGCTCAGGGTTTCCGAGGTTTCAGTCCATGGGTGTCTGGCTCCAAGGCAGGAAGCTTATGCTAGAAGGGCTTGGAAGAAGCAGACTGCTCAGCTCATGACAGCCAGGAAGGAGAGACGGTTGGGAAGGTCCAGGGAGAGGAAGCGCTTGGGGACAGGACACATACTTCCCGATGGCCTCCAGTCACTTCCTCCAGTCAAGCTGGATGTCCTAGTAGCACAAGCCACTATGAATTCATCAATGCATCAATCAGTTCATGCACTTAGTGCCTCCATGACTGAATCATACGCAAGGCCCTAGGTTTGATCTGCAGACAAACAGAGGCAGTGTGTGGAGTGGAACTGAACACAGAAATATGGAAATCCGGTTGGGTAAAGAAGGATTTTAAAGAGCTTAGGTGAGGTGGTAGGGTTCATGGATTACTGATTTTGATATTGCCATAGGCAGTGTCCTTGGAGATAGGGTTTTACAAAAAATAGGCACTGCTAGGAAGTTGTGTACTGGAAATTTAGATTATAGTTGGGTTGTAATTTTTTGGGATAAGTAGGTGTAAGATTCACCAGAATTATGAGAGGCTGACCCAGGGTAGTGGACAAGATCATGGAGAAAATGATGTATAGGAACTTAGTCACTAGAATTCAGAAAGCATCATTATGATGAACCTCAAAGTCACTAAGAATTAATCTAGCACTAGTGATTCGCTTCCAAAACAACTTCTGTGGCTATTGCATAGAGAATGTTGTCTATGGAGAAAAGGGACTGTAAGTTAGAATTAAAATTTAGTGGATGACTGCAGCCAGAAAAGGGCAGGATGGGTCAGATGAATGAGATTTGAAGTCAGAGAGTTTTAGGAAGAGGAGAAGAGATTTACCTGGAGTGAAGGAGAAACTTCAACACAAAGACCCAATGCTTCTTGAACACAAGGAACAGCCACCACATGGGGCACCCTGGAGGAGAACTGGGCTTATGACAGGACAGAGGGAGGAGAGACTGAGAAGAGCTTGTTGATGATGGACGAGGAGTTCCAGAGGATACAATTTTCTGCTCCCTCTCCCGCCAATGAATAAGAGTTTGAGAATACAATGATTGTAATCTGAAAACCCTTTCACCAGCTAAAAATGTTTCAGTCTTCGGTAAATCCTGAATTTGTGTTAGCAGAGTATATATTCTTTTGGATTTCTGTAGTGGATTTTTTTTTTCTTTCATTTTTTACTGTGAATGTGCTTTATCCAGTACAAAAAGTGCCTAGAAATATCATTAAGTCACATGTATGTGACAGGTTTTCTGTAATGGGCACTTGGAGGGACTAACCAGGAAGAGAAGGGATCCATACAGATTGCAATCTCGATTTAAGACAAGTCAGCAAACAGTGGGGCTAGGGACTTCCTGAACTGCTTGGCAAGTCCCCAACTGATACACAAATTAACCTGAGTTCGAAGAGGGTTGAGTTTCCTGGGACATCTTGTGGGACAATGTTGATGAAATTTTGCAATTCTGCGGAGTAAAAGTTGAGAAGCAAAGGCTATACTTTGCAATGGTTTTGCTTTTCTCACAACCTTAGACCTCTCCTATTTGCTCTAGGTGCCTGAGAAAGCTGAGGATACATACATTTTAAGTTGTTTAAGTCAGGCAATGCTTAGCGCTAAATTAGCATGCTTCTCTTTAAAACAAAACAAAACAAAGACGATTCCCTGACATTATTCCAGAGCAGCAAATAGAGTTAGACTTTCTTCATGTTTTTGCTTTAATACGAGGCTAAATCATTACTATACTTCACCTCCCTTAGCTGAAACGATGTAGTAGATTTCTAAAAGCCTGTTCTTATTTAATATAATAGTTTGAGCATAAAACTACTCTTTTGTCCAAGTAATATTAAAAACATCTTCCTGATTTGTTGCTGGAAGATTATGCCTACTCAGAATAGAAGTGAAATGATATTTGACTCATGTTGTATACATTATATTTGATATTTCTCATGGCCATCATTAGAAGAGCAGCAGTACAATCCATCATAGACAATAGAATACAAATATTTTGGCACTCATAACCTCATTATAATCAGATGGCACTGTGACACACTGCTAAGCACAATTCTATCCTTAGTTGCTTATATTTTTTGTCCTTTTCTGGGGTTGACTCAAAAGTAGGATAGTGTGATTTTTCAGGGATCAAAACAGTATCAGGCTCATACCTGCAGCAGATGTAAGCATCATAGACACAAGCTTATGTGTGCAAAAGGTGTCAACTCACTGTATTTTTCCACAACTAAGTTTAATGTCTATCTCTAGCTTGCATTCCCACCCACTAGCCAAAAGCTTTACCTTGTTAACTGACATGAGGCCCGGCAACTATGTAATCATTTCTTTACAATTTAGTTTAAAAAGCTGTGGAATTCAGAGTGTTGTCCTTTCTTTCCCAGCCCCCAGGCACGCTGAGCTGGCCAGTGAGATGGGGCATGGTGGTGTATGTGCCTATAATCCCAGGGCTAGGGAGCCTGAAACAGAAGGCTCACTATGAATCTGAGCTGCGTAGTGAGACCCTCTAACAAATACATTTAAACAAAGGAGGGGGGCACGGAAACATTTCTCATAGTGATCTTCCAGGCCTAAGCCTTCTCCTTGTAGTCTTGAAACCCATCTCAGAGGATGGCAATGTGATATTACTCTGGATCTTTTAAAATAAATCTTAGGCCCTGTTTCTTTAGAGCTCAACCTTTTAAAACTCAAACAATTGCTAGTATTATGACCCACTCTCAAATTTAAAATATGATTGTTGACCATTTCTTTTTATGTTCTTGCTGTTACAGGAAGCAAGAGATGCCTTGACCAGGTATGGGGAGGTGCAGTGCTTGGGCTGAGAAGGTGGCAGAGGGGTTGGTGAATCCTGAAAGTTTTGTCCTACAGCCTCTCCTTCCCTACTTTGACATGATGAGCATTGCCATTTGTGTATTCTTTTCAAGACTGCATGACATTGGCCCATTCTAATTTTTTTTCCAATTTCTTCCTCAGTCTATTTTAAGTTTCTTCCTTCCCATCCAGTTCCTTTCACTCTACTCATTGTTTTGTTCCAGACAAAGGACTTCTAGTCTCAGCTCTTGATTTTTTTGTCTTTTTAGCTTCTGTCCTTTTGAAATTCCATATATTTCTATACTTTCATCTAGCATAGCTATATAAATAGTGCCTATTTGCAATCCTGATCTCTAGTTTTACTTTTCAATACCTTTAAGGCATTTCCAACTGGATCTAGAATTACCATAAAATATGTCCACAAACATGTCATTGTCATTTGTCTACTTTCAAAACTAGCTCTCTTCCCTTTGTTGAAGATATCACCATTTTTCTAGTCGCTGTGTTCAAAATCCTTCCCTTTTTGACTCTCCCAGTCATCAAATCTTGTATCTCAGACAACTATGGCCCTATCTCTGCTCAGATTCTCACCATGAGTCTTGAAGCCTATGATCCAGGTATTCAAACTCTGAGAAATTTCTCTTGCCTCATCTCCTCTTGCTGTATCATCTCTGGATCTCTCAGTGACTTTTATCTTATTTGGCTCTGTGCCCCAGCTTTCATGTTGTATCCTGCTTCTTAGATGAATGGATTTACAGATGCTGTAGCCTGGCTCTAATGTATTTAGTGTATTAGAAGTATTTTTCCCTTAATGCTGTGAGCTGCCTGGATGCTGACATGATTGACGTCCCTAGGACCCGGTCTTCACTGACTCCTGTCTATCTGGGGAAAGGGCTATGGTGGACCTCCTCTTGCTGCCTAGAGCCTGCTACACACTATCCTGAGATGCAAAGTAGTTTGATCCTGTCTGTTACTTACCTCCTCTTCCTCCTGAGGGATTCCTCCTCATCCTACAGGAGAAGATTCAAACACATTGAGCTTGCATTTAAGTTTTTCTGCCTCCTATCATCTCCAGTTTCCAAGTTTTATGACTATCATGGAAGAACTTGAAGAAGCTGGGTACACCTGAAATCCTAGAAATTTGGGAAGCTGAGGTAAGAGGATCACAAATTCAAGCCAAGCATGGGCAACTTAGTGAGGTCCTATTTCAAAATATAAAAAATAATAGGGCTGGGATGTAGCTCAATATGAGGCTCTGGGTTCAATCCCCACCGTCTCCCCCTCAACAAAACCTCTCAATACTTAATGAGTTGTTCTCACTATTATCTTTCCAGCACATTTTTTTTGGCTATTGCCTTTTCAGATATCTGGAGCATCCACCCATCTCTGCCTTTCCCCATTTCCTCTTAGGAAACAGCTTTGTTTCAAATTTTAGCTTAAATTATTTCCTGAAGCTTTTCACCAACTTATTGATTCTCTCTAACTAAACCATAAAATAATAGGAATGAATCATTATATTCATATAAAAAGAAAGGTACACTATAAAACTCATATATACTGGTGGAATATGTAATTTTAGTGAGTGTTGCAGCTATTGGAGTGGGCAGGCATCAGTGAGTGTCTGTGCATGAACAGAGATGATTTTTAATCGCTCTTGCAAAGATAATCATCCTTTTTCTGAGGTCTGTCTCTTCTTGATGTTTCCCCCTTGGGGAAGGGACATCTTGCTGTTCTTTCCTAACTTGGTTTCTCTAGCTCCCCTGCTGTTCTCCCTTGTGTCTAGCTGCCCCTCTAAAGTCCTATGTGGTCATAGGCAGAGTTCTTCAGAGGGTGGCTGGATCTAGAATATGAAGCTCAGATTAAGTGTGTGATGCTGACATGGTGTTTGATAATTAAATTAGTCCTTGTTGGCTTGGCACAGTGCTGGGTGTGGACAGTGGAAGGGCCACCCTGGGTGTGAGTGCTACCTGCCCTCAGAGCGTGCAGCTTAGGTGGAGTACAAGGGACAGTAAGAGGGCTAGCGTCATACCTGCCTTCTGTCCACCATAAACTGTTCTCCTCTGTGACACCTGTCTGTCACATGTCACCCTGACCTGGAGCCAGCGAATTATGGACTGACAACTCTACAAATGTAGCTAAATAAACCTTTCCTCCTTTAGTCTTGAGTGTTAGGTATTGTGTCTCAGCCACAGGAAAAGTAACCAAATGACCAAAACATCTGCCTCTGGGTCCTTCCTGTTCTTCCAGCTGGCCTTGAACTTCCTGCTGCTCCACAGGGACTACCTGCATGGCTCTCTACGCATTCCACACAGGCCCTATGATTCTCGTGTAGTGATGTCTGCCTTTGTCTCTTCTAGAGAGCTCACTCTAGAGCTATGTTACTCGCTTGAAGGTTCTGGAGATAATTCAAAGTCTGAATGTCAAAAGTGAATTCACTGTTAGCACCCACAACCTCCATGTGTTCCTCTGTCTCTGTTCACCCCTGCAAGGGAAGCCACATCATCTTTTTAGCACCCTTTCTGAAATAGTACCCAGCTGCTCTCAGCAGCTGGCCTCTCAGCCCTGAGGAGGGCCCTCTCCTTGACCCCTCAGCAACATCTCATTACACACAAAGGAACAGCAAACTCTCTAGTATGGTGTTCAAAGTTCTGCACCAGCTCACCTCTGCCTGATTTTACAACTCCAGGTGGTGCCACCCTGCTCTTGGCAAACTTCATAACTCGGGTTTTTAGCCTCCTAGTGGGATCTTTAGCATTCATCATGTCTTAGTTAAAGGTCACCTTCTCAGAGTCACAACTGTTCTAAGTACAGTAACTTCTCTTGCATTATTTTCTGTTGTCATAAAGCAATTCCTTTATTTATTCTTACTACTGAAAGGTGGCAGAATAAGATACTTTGAGAAAAAGATTATTTGGTGTTAAAGGCACTTGAAAGCTGAGGGTTCTCTGGTTCCCTCTTTTCTCTTTCTGAAGACAGCAGGAAAAACTCTGCTATGGAAGATGTACTCCCTGTAACAGGAGGAGAATAACATTGATATCATCCAGGACAGGAAGCTGAGATGGAGAAAATTTAGGACAAGTGCTGTTATCTTCCAATCACTTCATTAATGAGTTATGGAGCCCAAGACCCTTTGCTTCACTACATTTCCACAGCTGACTCTGTTACATTCTGTATTCTCTTTGTGCATTGGGTCTTCATTTTTTAAAAAGAAGGCTCCTGTACTATGTGAAACCTGTCTTACACAAGCCTATACACTTTTCTTCTACTAGTCCCTTTTTTTTTTTTTTTTTTTTCAGTTTAATTCTCAAGCATAAGACTGGGTGTGGTGGTGCACACCTGTAATCCCAGCACTTGGGAGGCTGAAAACAGGAGGATCACTACAAGTTCGATCTATATAGTGAGAGCCTGAAGACCCTGTAGTAAATACATAAATGAAAAAAATTCTCAAGCACGGTCAGAAACACTGTAAGAGAGCAGAGGTAAAATTTTGCAGTCCTTATACCATGAGCCACATAAGGTCCATTCCTCCGCTGGCGAATCAACCTCAAGAAAGTGGTATCCAGTGTGTTTTTTTCACTGCTGTAGCAGTTAGAGCACATTTATAGAGTGGAACACTTATCTAGGCCTATTATAATAGAAGTAGAAATCAATTCTAGCCTGCGACTACGCTCATGCTCCCTGTCACACGGCCAGCCTTCCCTGTCTAGGCCCAGATGTTCTTCCTTAACAATGTGTGAGTCAAACTGACTGTGTCCGGCTTGTGTTTTAAAAATATACAGTGATTCCAACTTGCTCCAAGGGCTTCACGGACATCATGTTTGGGAAAGACTGGCCCAGTCAAGGACATGTTAAGCTCTGTCTACTCTTTTCAGTTCCCCTCATACCCATAATGCCCCTGTACAAACCTGCCTCACAAGGTATGGCATAATTATTGTATTCTATGTAACCAATCATGTATTAACCTGATCACAGCTTTGCATTTCCTACCTGCAAACCATATTTGAATTGAACCCAAACCTTACTCTGGGTTGGTGATGTGAACCTCTGTGTTTCCCTGCATGCTAGCATAACAAAAGTTACCTTCTAACTCCTTGGTGCACAGTCTTCCATTTGGGTTGATATTAGCTTTTCTGTTACATAGCTGCAGGTCTCTGCCATGTGGTAGGAATTCAGTGATCCTCACTGAATTAAAAGTAATTCAATCAACAAATTCTATCGACTTTACTTTCAAAATGTTCAAATACAACTTTCCTTTCCATTTTTTTTTTTTCCACACTGGTTTTATTCCCACTTGACCCTTATGGGAAGAATGGTGGAAAATATGCTGGTTCAGGACTAAGACTGCATGAGAATGAATTCAGGGATCAACATTTTCTGGGCATTGAACCTTAAACAAATTGGTTTGGTTTGGTTTTGCTTTTGAGACAGGCTCTAGCTATGTAGTTCAGGCTGGCCTTGAACTCACTAATGTAGCCAAAGCTAGCCTCTGTCTCCTGGTAATCCTGCCTCAGCTTCTCACACGCTGGGACTAGAGTGGAATGCCACATTTGGCAAATTGTTTAACAATTATATACTTCTGTTTGCACAACTGTAAAATGGAGATAATAGCATTTTCCCTCCAGTGCTAAGAATGAATACACATAGCTATATGGAAAGCAGCATATGCCCATTATAAGTCTTATGTGTAACTGTTGCTCCTTTCTGCTTATGTACTAGTTTCATAGCCTCCATTCAGGCCAGTGTACCTATGTTCCAGTTACTTGAGCTACTTATCCTTCATCACAAATTCATGTTGTGATTTTCCCTGATTCTGTACCTTTGCCTGGAGTGCCACTTGGCCCTTCCAAACAGGCGAGTTCTTATTCATTATCCCCAGCCCTGAAGGCATAGTTCTAGGGCAGCCTGCTCAGCCAAGCCTTCCTCCTAACAATAATTACAGCTATACTGAAAAATAATGACAGCCACTATACTTATTGAGCACTTACCAAGTGTGAGACTCTGCTAAACATTTCATGCTTATTGTGTCACTTAATCTTTTTTAACAACCATGTGAGGATTAATATTAGGCTTCTGTATACAAATGCAGATAGTAGGTTAGAGAGGTGAAGAAGAATTACACTCTCTTCTCCTAAGCAGGCTGCTAGCTACTGCACTAAGATGGCTCTTTCTAACAGGGTTATACAATTGTTTATTCAAGCAGTTGCTGTCTGGCTCCTTTCCTGGAGAGTGAGCCCTTGAGGCTAAGAACTGTGCTCTGCAGCTTTCCTATCTTGGGGCTCACTGTGTTGCCCATACCAGCTGGAAGGAGCTTTCTCTTGCATGATTAGCATCTTCGAGAAGGTGCCACAATCTATCTGAGACAGTCTTTCTAAATATGTCTAGAATTTCTTTTTTTTTTAAATTAATTTTATTGAGAAATAGTGATGAGACAGTTTCAAAACAGGTTAGTAGGATAGTTACAATAATTAATACATTGCATATTGTTGTCTTCATAGTAGTTATTCAGAATACAAGATGTAGACATAATATCTTATCTAAATGCTACTACTACAAATCTTTCTTCTCATTGAAATAAGGGAAAGTAGCTGGGCTGGGGAGACAGCTCAGTAGAATAAGCGCTTGTCTGGCAAGCACAAGGGCCTGAGTTCAATCCCTGGTTCCACAAAACAAAACAAAATAAAACAAAACAAAAGCAAAGAGAGAGAAAGTAGTTGTATATAGAATTTCTTTTGAATTCTGGAACTCATAATATATGGAAATTTTTTGAAGTAAATTTAAATTATAAATTCTTTTTTTTTTCAAAAAGAAGGAATTGAAAAGCTGAATGAAGTGGTGCATATCTATAATCTCAGCTATTGTAGGTGGTAGCTGAGTAGGAGGATCTCAAGTGCCTTTGAGTCTGGGCAACCTAGTGACTTAGCAAGACCCTTGCTTAAAATAAACGTTTAGAAAAGAGATAATGGAGCTTAGTGCAAAGGCCCTAGATTAAATCCCCACTATTTGTCCCTGTCTCTCTGTCTCCCTAGCTTTAGCTTTTCTTCTATTTGTCTCTCTCTGCCTCTGTCTCTGTCTCTGATGTATGCATGCATGTGTGCACATGCACACACATGGATGGAGAAAATAGGAGAGTCACATGGAAAATATTAGGCTTTACTTTACTTACATACTTGAAAATTAGACTTTGATCTTAAATGATAGAAAGCTCCAACTTTATTTACTTATTTTTGTATTTTTTAGGGCAGGGTCTACAGGGTATTCAGGGTCTCACTAAACTAGATCAGGCTCATAGGGATCCGCCTGTTTACAGCCTCCTAAGAGCTGGGGTTGCAGGTGTGCACCACCATGCCCAGTCCCAATTGACATCTCAGTGTTGCCCAGGGGTGGGGCCAGCACAGCAACCCTGGGGATTGAACCCCAGGGCAATGCACCTGCTTGCAGGTGCTTTAATCTTCTGAGTTATTTGGCTGGCTCCGAAAGCTCCAACTTTAAACAGAAGTAAAATGTAAACAAAGCATTCATACTCATTTTGTGGTACTGACACAAAATAAAGACTAAAAAATGCACTTTATTTTGAGAAAATTTGTTCTGAGGCCCCTATACTTAATGATGTCCTTAAGAACTGAATTTGTTTTCTTTTTCTTTCTTTCTTTTTTTTAAAAAAGCTGTAGCTGTAGGCATTTGCTGACTTAATAGCCCTGTATGTCTTCCATTGATGGACATTTCTTTATTCAAAGCAGTCTATTTTCTATTGGCCAAGAAAGTTTTTGAAACAACACATGAAAAGATGAAGCATTTTCATCACAACTGACAGATAAAATTAGAAATTCGATAAAATATACAGTTCTTGGAAATTTTTAGTGTTTTTTTTTTCTCCCTGACTATGTTCCTATAGAGAGACGAATTAGAATTTAGTTGACAAAGACGTATCAACAGGATCAGAGGCAATAACTGTTTAATTTTACTACCTCTATGGGTGTGTTACAAATACTAATTTGGGGCAACCTGCTCAGGTCCCCCTTCTGTCCCTCTCCGACAGAAGCTTTTCTCTCCAATAAAGTTTTTCCTCAACCTTAAAAAAAAATACTAATTTGAAGTTTGGAAAAGTTTCCTTCAAGCTTCAGGAAAAATAAGAACATGAAAACAAATTATTTTTCTCAACTAAGTGAAACTCACAAAGGTAGTGGAGTAACTTTTGCAGTGCAGTTACAAGTTGAACAATGATAATTTTTGCCCCCATTGGCTTTCAATGTGGCTTTCTGTTGTCACAGACAATGATAAATCAGAGAAATTGCTGGAGATATGGGATAGGCCTGACCATATGGAATAGAACAAAGAGAATATTGATAGTTAACATTGACCAAACACTCATAAATCAGACTGCATTGAGGGCTTCGGCGTGCACAGACACATTCTGTTGTTTCGATCCCCAGCACGCCTAGAGCTGTTCTTTCATCCACCTTCCATGTATAAAGCGACCAAAGTGTACATGGATTCTGTAATTTGTCCAAGGAGCACCAATGGTCCTATCCACCGAGAGTGAACTTCACACCAGAGGCTGCACTTTTACTCACTGTGCCCTAAAAATTAGAGACCTCCAAGATTCCAGTGGCTCATAGTCTCTGTAAATAGTAACTCTTGCTGATAAAATGTGCAATTGTTGGGTTGAACTTAAGAAATTAAGCATGTAAGAAATGGATAAAAATATTTCTGGTCAAGACACTATTTACTCTTGAGGGTCTTGGGAGAGACCCTACATTTTAGCATACTTCTAAGATATCCACATTTCTAAGCTATTAAATGTATTTTGTGAGCCTCAAGAAATTTCTCAGTACAATTGATGAATTTGCCAAGTGCTGCTATCCAGGCAACACTAAAGGCCTCAGATTCTGCACTTAGGGATTAGCCACACCCTTTCGCTTTTCTGCTTCTCCTTTTGGCCAACTGCCCATATAATTGCTCTGCTTATTTGCAGTTAAAATCCATCCATCTTGTTTGTTAGCAGATGTGAGCAAAAATATCTGTTAGGTATACAAACAACAGTTAGCTGATATTGTCTATTACAGAGTCATTTCTTTTTTCAAAATAGCACCTCCTTTTATTACTAAAAATTGACTCTTTCCCCCTTCTTTGACATACCTTGTCGCCTTGTTCCAGATGAATTCACTGAATTGGGTCCTCGCCAAGTATTTATGGTTGTGGGACAACAACAAGATCTGTACTTTTTACTGATACATTTCATTTGAAAATAAGACTTTTATTTTTATTTTTATTTATTTTATCTTTTGGTGGTACCAGGGATTGAACTCAAGACCTTGTGCTTGCCAGGCAAGCACTTATTCTACTGGGCTATCTCCCTGGCCCCAAAGAAAGAAGCTTTTTTTTTTTCATGGTACCAGGGATTGAACTCAAGACCTTGTGCTTGCCAGGCAAGTGGTTATTCTATTGAGCTATCTCCCTGGCGCCAAGACTTTTATTTTTAGAGCGGTAGGTTCACAACAAAACTGAGTCAAAGGACAGAACTGCCACATTTTTCCTGCCCCTACAGATGTGCAACTTTTCCACAGAAGCAGTGCAATTACAATTCAGGAACTGACACCAACACATCATTATCCTCCAATGCCTATATATTCCACTGAGGGGGAGTATCACTTTTTGTATTCATACTGTGGGTATTGACAAATACACGTCATCATGGTATTCACCACTGTAATATTGTAATCCTAATGAGGAGGCACTAGGATTCTATTAGGCAGTAAAAACACTGGCCCCCAAACGGAGTTGAGAAGCCTAAACTAGACCCTGCTGAGTCATGCCTTCAAAGAATCTCATGAAAATATCTGTCAGGTGTCTTTTGGGTGAAAATACCAAACGCTGATGAGGCTGCGGGACAAAAGAAACATTCATTGGTGTTGATGGGAACACAAAATCAATAAGCCACTTGGACTTCAGGTTGTCAGTTTCTTACAAGACTAAACATACTTTCACCCTAAAATCTAGGACTTGAGCTTTTTGGTATTTATCCAAACTAAAAATTCACATCCACATGAAAGTATGTCACAGATGTTTATAACAGCTTTACTTATAATTGCCTTTACTTATAATTTACTTACAACACTTAGAAGCACAGGAGATGTTCTTCAGGACAGTGAGACAATTTGGAGTGATATTGTTATCAGAACTCCAGGGTTGTGTCCCACGGTGAATGTAGAATGGAACTACAAATGGAGGAGAGAGATCAAGTAAACTTATTTAGAAGCTATAAAAGTAAGTAAAAGCTATAAGGTCAAGGAAATAAAGCTCCTGCTAGCTAGGAGAGTATTAAGACACCTATAAGGGCTCTTCCTCTAAAGGGTTTAAAAAAAGAGTTCAGGCCATTCTGTAAATAATATAATCTCTACCCTTTAGGAGACTACATTCTTTTTAGGACTCAGTCATACAGTGTACACATAATGTCTATGCAAGCCCAGGCACCCTACTTGTCTGATCACGCTATTAGCATTTGATGTTGCAGTTTTGGGATTTTGGCCATTATAGTAGGTGTGTATTAATATCTCTTTGTTGTTTTAATTTGCATTTCTCTAATGACATGATGTTAAACATTTTTTGACATACAGTAGTGTGTTGGTTCATGAACTTAATTTGTTATACCAAAGTAAAAAAGCCACTTTTTATTTTTCCAACCTATCCACATAATATGCCCTCTTCACTTGTTGAGTAAGGATGCCAGCAATTCACTGCCTCGTTCTTCGTCCCATGCCCACATTTTGGACACTATAAGTTTCCACTTCCTGTTCAGTCTACCAGTTTCCCAAGTCATGGGTCCTGCTCTCCCCTATCGAAAACCTACATGTTCTGCTTCTGTACTTCCTTTTTTTTTTTCATAAAGACTTTGATGTTTTATTAAGGCAAAATTTCAACAAAAAGTGGTTTTTATTTACAGAATTTAATGTGTACATGGACAGTCTTACCCACCTAGTCTCAAGGAAGAAAAACCATTAAGTCTGTTGATATATTTTCCTATCCTCAGTTTACATACAAAAAGTTTTTTCACATTCATAAAAATCCTATTATAAATGACCCTCCCTTCCCACCCCTCAAATATACAAAGATCTTTACAAATATACAATTTAAATTGGTTTACTCTTGAAGTGCAATCCAATGAGACTGAAAACTAAACATTTCAAGTCTTGAACCAAATAGTAAAATACTCGAAGGCCTTCAGGATCTTTTGACTTATTTACATCAATAAAAGAACCTATCTTTGATATGGTAAAAGAAATATGTTCATCTCCAATTACAATTTCAAGCTCCTGCCAGCCAACCTTGTCAGGGGGTGGCCACAAAGCATCATCTTCTTTTGTAATTTCACTGTCATCAATAATTCTCTTCAGTTCTTCCATTACACTTTTGTGGACATATGCCCCTTTTCTGATCATAACATAGTTTTTGTAATTGCTATTGGCATATCTAAGCTTCCCGTCCGGCCGAAACTCAAACTCCAGAAACTCGTGTCCAAACTTTCCCTTGTGCCCCACATAGTAGTGTAGGTAGAAATCACTAGCCATAGACATTTTCATTCCTGGGAAAGGCGTCTAAACCCTAGCCAGCGTGCCACCAGACTCCCTTCTGTACTTCCTGCCTGTATTTTAATGTGACTCTATCAGCTTGATCAGTACAATTTAAAACATGGACATTTGTGTCTGCTAGACAAGTGCTGTAATTGGATCTGGCACTGTGCCCAACAGTTTTACTTGCAAGATCATAATTAAAGTTCATGTAGGTCCACAAAGTATGTACACTTCAATTTCATTAAAGATTTTTGTTCAGTGAAGTATGATAAGTTGAATGGCAAATGACAGAATAGGGAAGACACATTTGAAATGTCTAAAACCACCAAAGTATTCAATATTTGGATTTTGTAAGGAACTCCTACAAATAAAAACAATAAAAAGAGAAAATACAACTTGAAAATTAGTACAATATATGCAGGTACTTTACAAAAGAAGAAGTCTAAAATCTTTTTTTTTTTATTAGTACATATGGTAGAACATGCAGCTGACAATCATCTTATAGAGTGGCTACATGTACATAATACAACTTGGTTTATTTTTATTTTTATTTTTTTTTTTATGTTTTGGATATAGGATCTCACTACACAGCTTGGACTCATAGTGATCCTCCTGTTTTCAGCCTCCCCAGTGTTAGGTAACTTGGTTTACATTAAGCCATTAATTATTAAACATTTTTTAGTCATCCTCTCTCCTGCCTCCTTCCCTCCCTCTTCTAAATTCCCATTCCCCATTTTCATTTTTGATATTATGAAACATAACTCACTTTATGACATAATTTTTACATTCATTAATGCTACAATATTTTTGTATACACAGTATATCTTTATTTCTCCCCTTCTTCTCCTCTCACCCACATTCTCCTGGACCCTTCCCATTTGCAAGAGATCCATCCCTTCCTGTTCATTCTTTGTTGTGTTCTTTGTACTTTGCTTTGCTCAAATAAGAGGTGGTAGATGGCATTTAAGCCTGTGTCTAATTATTTCACTCAACATTAGCTTTTCCAGGTGTAACCACTGTCCTACAAAGGTCCACTATATATAGTCAGCACATTGTCTTTTTTTCAAACATCTGTTGACATAGGCTGCTTCCAAGATGTAGCCAGTATGAATTATTAATTGTATTACTATAAACATTGGCATGCATGCGTTTGCTATAGTATGATTTCTTTGGGGGATGATACCTTGAACAGGAATAGCTGGGCCATATGGGATTTTTAATTCTAGTCCTTTGAGGAATCTCCATACCTATTTCCATGATGGTTGTACTAGTTTACATTCCCATGAACTAGAAGGGTTCCTTTTTTACTACAGCATAACCAGCATTTGTTATTTTTTGATTTTTTTAATAATTGCTAATCTCTCTGGTGTGAGGGAGAATCTTAGCATTGTTTTAATTTGCACTTCTCCAATGGCTAGAATGTTGAACAACAAGCATATTATAGCATACTCAAAAGTGTTATAATTAGAGAAATGCATATTAAAACAATAGACTGTCACTTTAGTCCTATCAGAATGGAAAAAAAATAAATAAAAAAGAAACACCCAATGTGGCGACATGAGAATCCTTGGCACTGCCTGTAGGAGTTTGGATTTAATATTTATTTTGGAGAGCAACTTGCATCACTTAGTTAAATTAAATGTGCATAATTTTCAATGTAGATATTTTACTCTGCTTCCTTATTCAGTTTCCTTTCTGAAGCAACCTTACCAGCACTCAGATACATAGAGTGACTGATCTCCACTAACTTTACAGAGCCTGTAGTCTGTCAGTGCCTAGTCTGGAAAAGGACCTATGAACAAGCTTTGTGGGAATATAAATGGAAGCCTGCTAGGAGCTACTAAGATTCGGCTCCCTGATAAAAGGCCAGGATATGATAATTAGTGTGTCAGTAGCCAACTTGCTGCAATGACAAAACAGATCAGATTCTCAAAGAAAATACCGTGAGATGATGGAGCTGAAGGACCCTTGGCCTTTGAGGAAATCAGAGTTGCACAAACACCTTGAATCCACTTTCAGCGGAACTGCTGTGTTGGTCACTTTACTCTCAATGCTGAGATGAAATACCTGATGTCCCAAATTAAGGAAAGAAAGGTTTATTCAGCTCACAGTTCGTGGAGGATTCAGTCCATAATCAGCTGTCTCCAAGTCAGGGCGGCAGGGCACAGGGGTGACATTTCAAGGTGGCCAAGGACAGCAAAAGCTGCACGAGCATAAGCCATGGCAGAGCTAATGGCCTCTTTTTCCCCCCTGATTTTTCATGCAGGCTCTCCACCCACATAATCTCACACCCTCCTCTAGTGGAAGCACAGGATGTTTACAAAGGCCCCCTGCTGAATCACTTACCTAAACCGCTAAACTTCTCAATTTGACACAATGCAACTGCCAATCTTGCCAGGTAATTAAATATTCTGGCTTTATTGCTTTCAGGGGGGCTTTCTGTTACCCTAAAGTGGCCCAAATCATCCTGATTCTGTGCTTAAATGTTTGTTGAAGAACAAGTATTCATTATTACAAATACCACAAAACCTACTATTTTCTCTGTCTGTCTCTATTTCTACTAGTAAAAAGTTAAAATAGGTGAAGGAACGAGGAATACAAATAGCATAATGCCTGCCTATTGAAAACATTGGTTTGTTATGAAAGTATCTGTATTACATCCCATATTAGTTTTAGATATTGATCAGCTTTATAAAAGACTCTGGGGGGCTGATCAGTAGCCTAGGGTGCATGAAGCCCTAGATTCCATCTTCAGCATCCAGTTCCCAGTTTCTGGTGGGTTCTGGCAGCATCTATCATCCTCTGACTTGTCATTGTGCCCCTCTACCTTTTAATAAATGTAATTGATAGCAGCTTACTTATTTAGTGATTTTGTTGAAAGCAGGCCATTTACTACTGCTCTGTATATTTTCATTTAACCAGAGAGGATAATCATTAGAAAAAAAATACAAATGTGTGTTTATTATAGGGATATCATTCTCCCTAAAAGCAAGATTAAACTGCAGTATGGAAAATTACCACTCATCTGGGAATTATAACCAAAGAAAAAATAGTGCTTGTCCTTTCTTCCTTCAGTTGTGTTGTTCCTCAATTTTGATCCCATGAAAATAGAACTTCAAAAAAAAAAAAAAAATAGAACTCTTTACAAAAAAGCTGGATCTTATTTCTTTGTAGGCAACATTAAGTGCATTTTACAAGCAGCTCTTTTTGATAAATTGACTACCAGAAAGTCATAAATCTCATAGTTTCCTTATGTAAGCTCTGGGCAGGGAGGCTATGCAACTATTATATTATTTTACATTTTTTTAGTGCTCCATTTATTAACGTAAATATCTCATGTGATTGAAGTATTTGAATGAAAAAAGAAAAATGCCTAATCATTAAGCTGAATTTGACTAAATCTAGCAGAAATGGAAGACCATTTTCAGCTGCTAATACCAGACACAAAGGAGAAGAGAAATGGGAGTTATTTATTTAAAAAAATTTAAATGTTAGTTTTCTTATAGTTTGTTGACAAAAACTGGTACATGCTCCTTGCAGAAATTTTATTTCCTGTCTCTGCCTGGCAACTTCCCATTTTTTAAATTTTATTTTATTTTTTTAATTGAAGTACAAATATCAATCAGTTTTAAGACGCCTTGACACAACAGATTCGATAAATTAATACATTGCAAACTGTTTTCATATTGTTTTGGTATCGTACAAGGTGCATACATGATATACTTACAGACATTATTATAGCGCAACTTCCCATTTATCCTTTAGTTCTAAGTGAAGTTCACTAAGAAAGCATTCATTGACTGGGTTAGGTTGCCCTGGTACATAATGAGGTTACCCTGTACTACTTCTTTTGTTTACCTATCAAGACATAATTTATTAATAACTGTGTAATTGTCTGTTCAATATCTGCCTTCCCTACTATATATAGTTCCTTGAGATGAAGGATTGTGTCTTAATGCCTGATGTGTTCTCAGGTCCTACCTAGGTCATTTGCCTGCCCAGAGTACTTGGTACACGGGTAAGTTGAGTAAGAGAGAGGCTACATGAAAATAGAACATCCACACTGAGATCCCAGAACTGAGAGCATCTTAATTCTCAAATAAAAACTGTAACCTGTTACTAAGCTTCTTCCTTATTTTTGTCATGGTTGAAATATTACCCTAGGCATAACTTCCTATCATTTTCTCACTTAAATCATCTAGTCTTACTTTTCTAGTCATTTGATTCTATTTAAGAAGCAATATAAATCTATGATAAAACAAAGAGCTTGAAATCATACTGAAGAATGGAGAGTAGAAGTCCTCCTACCCACTAATAGTTTACAAATCTCCAGGGTGCGAACGCTGTTAAAAGTTGAAATTTCATGGACTGTTCAACAAATAACCATAGATTTGATGGTTTCCAGGTAAAACAGATTATTAAGTTACAGCTTTGCAGACTGAAGTCCAACATGGGTTGACATAGCTGTACCCCTTCTGGAGGCTCCAGTGGGGAAACCTTCACCTTGCTTTTGGCAGTGCTCAGAAGCGACCCACATTGCTGGGCTCATCCTTTGTGACAAAACGTTCTTTTTTCCCAAAACATCTTGTCGTTGAAAGAACTGGCAGCACTCCGCAAAAAGAGAAAGAGCTTTTTTAAAGTTCGTGGTTTAGGTTTTCCTTATCTTTCAACAGTTTTTCTTCAATGTACAAAAGTTGAAGAAGCAACCCAGGACATACGTCAATAGTCTCCACGTATCTTTCCGCAATTACTCTGGAAACGCAAATCCAAACACCTACCTCCAAAAGCTCGTGAGGAGCGGGGCTGTAAAAGTTCGCGATGGCGTTGCAAAACGAAACACCCGACGGCCCGCCGTACTGCTTTACGGCACTCGCCCCGCCCCCGCCCCCGCCCCCACCCCCGATGCTGGAAAGTCAGAAGCCGGCAAACATGGCTGTTCCTTATTTCCTCAGCCATTCAGCGACTACTCTGGCAGCGTTCTTGCTTTTGTCTTCCTTCAGCTCGGCAGCTAGTCAAATTGAGGTAGGAGTCCAGTTGTTGTGATGCCTGAGCCCTAGGAAGACGTCTGTGTCGCTCTGTGAGCAGCCCAGCAGGTTGCGGAGGCACCGCGGTGGAGGGAAGCCGGCTATAGCCATCAACCTGTCGCCGGCTGTGCTGTGGGAAGGGAGACTTCAGACCAGGCTCGGTCTGTTTCAGCCTTTAGAACGACTAATTAACGGAAGCGAGTCCTCGGAGCCCGAGGGGTCCTGAGCCGCTGCTCTCCGCCTGTGCAGTCCTTCTCCGCGGCTGCCGCCCTGCCCGCCTCCTCCGGAGTGCCCCGCTGATGGGGTCGAACGGGCTCGGCGCTAGTCCTGGGCGCCCTGTCCCAGCCGTTTTGAGACCCCCGTCTACTCTACTCCTATTTCAAGCGTGGCCACAGGACGTGTTAGGTCTTTGTAGTACTTTCACTACCCTGTGCCGGGTGATTTCGTCAGTGCCGTAATTTAGATCTTTACCATCATTTTCAGGCTCGCTCATGCAGCTGGCTGAAAGGCCTGAACAGTCGCACAGCTAGGCGTTGTGAGGGTGAGCGAGAGAACTGGCGATCTGGCCGAGATGCTTGGGGAGGCATAACACACGATTTATTCGTTATGTTTTGGGGAACATTTGAAAGCATGTTCATGGACATTTGAAACTACACTTACAAAATTTTACCTTTTGCTTATCCAGATTCTACCTCTTTTTTTTTTTTTTAAGAACAATGAAAAACTAAGCACCTCGTTTCCTCCCATATTTCCTAATCCAGAAATGTGAATGCCTGTCATCTGGAGTTTATATACTCATCCCTTTTCATGGTTATCACAAAACTGTATCTTCTGGACCCTTACACGTGCTTTTATCTCTCCAGTTCCACTGGTTTAATCCAGGCTGCAATCATTTCTTGTCTATACTAGTGGAATTACATTGATTTTTGCAGGGTCCCACGTTCCCTCACATTAATACTAGTCTTTATAAATTACGTGCCTCATCGAGTTATTCTGATTGAATCCACTGTTTCTCCATTGCTTACAAAATAAAGTCTAAATATTATAATCTGGTTCCGGCCTACTTTTTTAGTGTTGTATATTGGAAGCCTCCCACCAGCTTAGATACATTGAGATGTGACCCATGGACCTCAGATGTGACCCATGACCTCAGATGATTTGTCAGTTAAAAAAAAGATTGAACGTGAAGTTCTTCCTTTATAGTACAATAATTCTAGTGGATTATTATACATACTTCAATTTGGATACCATTACTGCTTTTTGTAGTTGCAAATGTGCTGTGTTTTTTCAGGCTTTATGCCTCCATTTTTTTTCTGAATTTATTAGATGCAATAAAAGCATAACCTCTGTAGAAGCTTACCCTACCCCTTGCTTTTGCCTTTTCTGTTGTGGTTTGGGTATTTAGTAGAGCACTCATTTTTTATAACCCGTGTATTCTTTGACTACTAGTCCATCATCTCTCACTTAAGGTGCGATAGCTCCCCATCTGGTCTACCTGGGTCATTCTTTCCCAGCTGTTCTCAGAATTGCAGCTAGAGCAACTTTGTAAACTGCAAACCGTGATCATGCCCCTAGTATGTACCTTAATGTGCCTTAAAACATAAAGAAATAGTTTATTATGACCCACAGAGTACCTTGCCTACCTCTCCAGTTCTCTCAGTCACCCTTTCAAATTGTATTAAACCTTGTTTCACAAATCTTTAAGCCCTGTTCTGCCCTTGGCCCACATTTTCTCTGTCTTTTTCCATCTTTTGGATCTTACGCACATACCAGTTCTTTAGGAAAAATATCCTACTCAGGTCCTCCTATACCTTAAAAAAAATCAGTGAATTTCTATTATAAGATTTATAATTTGCTGTTATTTGCTTAATATGTGTCAATCATCTTTAAAGGCAAATGTTATAACTATATTTGCTTATCTTAGTATTCTGAACAATTAGGGCAGTGACTGCCTGATGATATCCAATGAATATAATTAATTAATGAGTTTTATGTTTGCATGCTTGTCTTATTTACTAAACTGGAATTCTTGAGAGAAAGTGGTATTTGAATATCATTGTATGTTACATGGTACCTGACACATGATAGATGCTACATGAACTATATGAAGATGAATAACCTTTCTAGTTACAGTAACCTTTCTAGATAATCAGAAGACTTTTATGATCT
This sequence comes from Ctenomys sociabilis, assembly GCA_004027165.1. Lineage (NCBI taxonomy): Eukaryota > Metazoa > Chordata > Mammalia > Rodentia > Ctenomyidae > Ctenomys > Ctenomys sociabilis. Next base: position 30,436 of record PVKA01006078.1, on the reverse strand, counting down.
CTGATTTTTCACTAATGTCTTAATGACAGAAATTTTGCTGAGAAATACATCAGAGATGATTTGGGTCAAGTCTTTTTTTGTTTTGTTTTCGGTACTGGGAATTGAACTCAGAAATTTGCACTTCTCTGGCAGGTGCTTGTGTCACTGAGCTATATCCCCGACCTTAAGTCTCATTTTTCTTCATGAGAAGGCAAGCCTAAAGAACTAAGTAACTTATCCCCACTGGATTTTGGCTTAGGTCTTCAAATTCACACATCAGTACTTTATTTATATGATGTGTTTCTTTCTCTGACATCTAGGCAGCTACTGAGAGTGGGTTTGGAGAGGAGGGAAACAAAATATATATTACATTTACACATAACTGAGTGGAAGAATTTTTATACTTCCTGAAATTTTTTGTTAGCCAAAAGATTAAAATAGCCACGTACTTGTTAGGTAGTCACTATTCCTGGATTCTGTGCCAGTTTATAGATGGAGAAATGGAGGCAGAGAGAAGTTAGCAACTTCCATATTTGGTACTGAGTAATACAGCAGATTTGAATCTAGGCATTCTTACTGTTCCAGTAATTAATACTGTTTGGTAGCAGATGTGAAATTAGTGTGGTTTAGATCCATTATTACTTTATTATTATTATTTTTAACACGTATTTGGTACAGAGCACATTATGTAGCTAAGACTCAGTGATCCTGTTTTTATACTCTCCAGTGCTGGGATTATAGGACCTGGGTGCATTTGAGATAAAATGTTAGAAAACCACATCTCTAATAATATTGCCCAGTAAAAACAAAAACTCTGGTTTTTATGGTTGCTTTAGCACGTTTTTCTGATTATTAATGTTTACTATTAAGACCAATATTAAGAACAAGTTAGCATAATTGCAAAGATTTTACAACACTAATAGCACTGATTATTAAACAATAGATTTTAAAGACTTCTGTGAGAAATTTAGGGATTGTTTTGGTTGACACATGTAGTCTGTTATTTCTCACAGGGATTAAAAACTGGCCTTCTGATAATTTTTCACAAAAAGAGAAATAGTCTGAGAAATTCTTGGTATAAATATTTTCATCTTCTCATTGCAGAAAGTAATTGCTTGAGGAATTAAGAAAGTACACTCTGGAAGGAAATTGTGAAATTTACAGCTTTATGTTACAGTCCTTACTTAATACCATCAAAACGGTTCAGAAACCATCTGGAACCATAAACTCTGTGGTTTCAGTTTTCCAGGAGATATTCTTGCTTTGTCCACTGCCAATATAGACATGTGGCTATGTATTAATTAAAAAACACTCAAAATCCACTGCATGCCAGACAGAGTACATTAGTCACTGTAATTGGTTGCATGGCTTAGTCCTACTGAGGCAAATACCCATGGTAAGGGATGATACCCATCATAAAAAGAGTTGATAATCTATAAGAGGATGATAAAAACGATGGAGAAAATAAATCACAGTGAGGAAAATGGTGGGGAACATTATGGTTTTAAGTGGCCTATTAAACTTTTAAACAGACATCTTATTTCCTCTGTTGAGCACACTTTTTATTTCCTCAGTAGTTTTCAGGGTGTGAGAAATAGTGAAATATGATATGTGCTTTCATTTGTATGATGCTTAATAACTTTTTAAGGCTGAAGCTTTTGCACACATGACTTCAGTCCTGTAAAATGACACTGATATAGGGCTGGCATTGCTTTCATTTTGCACAGAAAGAGTCTTGAGCAAATGGACCTTTCCTTCCCCAGCCGGCTCCATCCATCGCCTGGCACATGCTCGGCTAGTGCCATCCACTGAGCAAATACTGTATCACACTGTATTTAGGGTTACTCTATTTAAGCATGGGCTCTTGCAAGAGGGAGACATCTCTATTTTCTAGTTTAGGGCTATCTTATTTTCCCTAATATAGAATCTTCCCCCTCCCAATAATATTGTAGCTTAAACTGGTTTCCAGTTTAATTATTTGTTCATAAGATCGAATATTAGTGTCTTCATAAAGTTATATGAGTCTTAATTTATGTAAATCTATATTGTTCTTTATTTTGGGAGATTGTGGCTTTTTCTTAATCATTTTGCTTTTATTTGGCTGACAGGATCAAGCAGAACAATTTTTTAGAAGTGGCCATACAAACAATTGGGCTGTTTTGGTAAGTGTATTCTACAAAGATACAGTTTGCTGTTCACATTCAGTACATATTGTGAAATTTTTATGTCAATCAAATATTAGAAAATAAAATTTGTTTTCTTATATTTTTAACAGAAAAGCACATGGCTATGTTTTAAATTGACCACATCAAGAATAAAATTTTAATAATATTTATTTTCCTTCATTTATCTGTCAAGTGGTGACCTATGAGCATAAAAGCCTTGTGTGGTGGTGCACACTTGCAATCCCAGCACTTGTGAGGCTCAGACAGGATGATCGCTGAGTTTGAGGCCAACCTGGGCTGGGATTCTGGACTACGAAGACCCTGTATCAAAATGAAAGCTCACCACAAGCAAAACAAAGTAAAATGTATAAGTAAATGGAACAGTAAATTAGGCATACTATTGTTAAAGAAAGCATGTTATAAGTGTAGAATTATTTAATTCTGCCAGTGAGTAATTATATACCTTACTGATAATACTGATTTACAAATGCTCTCTATTTAGGCTGATTTACTCTTATAATTGTTTTTCTGTTTATAAAAACAATAAATTAAGATTGTAGGAAATTCAAATTATACAGAACGTTTTAAAAGAAGACAAATCAATTATAAATGAATTTTAATTAATTTTTTTTTTTTTTTTTTACATAGAGATAAATGTCTTAAAGTCCCTCATTCTGGGGCCCATACTTTGGTGAGCACTATCTGTCTTCATATGAAGAAGAAAGTTACAAAGTTAGATGCATGTTTTTATTTACCTGAGATCATTGTACCTGCTGTTGTGCAGTGCTGTAGGGCATCTTATTTTTTATTTTTTGTTTTTGTTTTATTGAAATACAAATATCAATGCGACAGTTTTAAGATACCTTGACAAGATGGATTTGATAAATTAATACACTGCAAACTGTTTTCATAATGTTTTGGTATCATAGAAGGTGCATATATGATATGATACTTACAGACATTATTATACCGTATGTCTCTTATTAGTAAATTAAGAGAGTGTGGCTGTTTGCGTATCTTATTTATTTATTTATTTATTTTTGTCTTTTTTTGAGACAGGGTCTCACTGTGCAGTTCAGGCTGGCCTTAAGCTCACTTTGTAGCTCAGGCTGGTCTCGAACTCCCAACAATCCTCCTGCCTCAGCCTCCCTAGTGCTGGGATTACAGGCATGCGCCACCACGCCTGGCTCTGCGTATCTTATTTTTTATACTTGAATTACATCAAAGATTCAATAATTAATACTTTCTACCTTGTTATTTTCCTAGTGGTTGTCCATAGTACTAGAAGCCGACGTAATATCCTGTCCAACCACCATTAGTGCAAATTTTGCCTCTCGTAGAATTATGTAGAAGCATGGCGTTATCTATCCCAACTGTACTGTCCATACACACACATCGTGATTCACATACAAGACTAATGAACTTCATTAAAACTAAAGGTAGATTGTCAGAATTCTATTTTATTTTTTTCTGATACTGGGGATTGAACCTGGGACCTTGCATTTGCCAGGCAGGTGCTTATGCCACTGAGCTATATCCTCAATTGTCAGGTTTTTTGAAGCTTTCTTAGTTTATTTAGTGTTGTTTCCTAAAAGCTTGTAGTTCTATAGAGGTTGCTAGAAGTAAGGAGTGTGGTGACAGTTGCAGTACATGTTGTGCTGAGTTTAAGTAGAACAGCATAAAACAGATTTGTGGCTCATTTTCTTATCTTCCAAAGGATAACTTCTAGACACTGCCCCTCACAAGAGTTTATGAAGGAATTGCACAAAAGCTGCTTGAGATTAGGAGAGAGATTTCGGTAACTGATTAAACACAAGGAAAATTATCAGTAACTTGAAGGGCAAACGTTCTGTATAGGAAGCAAAGGGCTTTTGTGTGATAGTTTTGTGGCCTTCCTAGAGGAAAGAATAATGGCCCATGTGCCACCGCCACTTGTCAAGGGCTCCTGTTATGCAACCAAGGCCCTGTTAACTTATACTGCAAAAATTTTAAAGCCTACTCTGTCTGGAAACCGCTCACCAAGTCCCTTTTCACTTCAGCAACTCAGATTCCAGATGAAAAACAGGGTGATAAGGGCTCTTACTGAAGTTTCAGGACAAGTGCAGGCTTTATATTTTTCCCAGTATTTTGCATTAGACTTGGCATTATACCATGAGATTTAAATAGCTGTGCCTTTTAAATGAAAAAAATAAGAAAGTCGACAGGGTCTAATTAGAATTACTAAAAATTTCATTGTTTCAGTGTTAGGCAATATAGTCAGTCCCCCCCAGTTTGAATTAATTTGATTTAGTCTTGATGGGATCACTAGAAGTCAGTGAAATTCTCCTTTACTCTCTAAGGAACTTGCCAGCTGTGGGACACAGAAGGAAAATTGGGTTCCATTTTGATTGTTAATCCATTTTATATAAGTATTTTTTCTGTGTTTAATAAAAATGATAAAGGTAATCTGTATTTATGGGTGGATAGCAAAATTACAACATGGAAAGGAATCAACTGCCAAAGTATTCCTTCTATGTAGGCTCTCATTTTTGGATCTTTTTTTTTTTTCTTTTGGTCAGAACCAGGGATTGAACTCAGGCCCTTATGCTTGTCAGGGAAGCATTTATTCCACTAAGCCATCTCCCCGGCCCCTAGGTTCTCTTTTTTATGGTCAGAGAATAATTTTTATTATCAGTATCTTGTATATCCTCTCAGGCATTTCCAGTGAGTGTAATCATGTCTGTGTCTGCTCTTTCCTTTCTCTCAAAAGACTAATGGACCATGTCATATGCCCCTTTTACAATTTGCATTTTAAAAACTATGTTAAATGAATATTTGATGATTTATATTAAGTTGATATTTCCTGGCAGCTTATATTTTCTCATCTTACTGGTTAGTATAATAAGTTGCTTGTGAAAATGAAGTCATTTTGTTAGGTGTATGCTTTTTAATAACATAATAGATGCAAAAAGATGTTATTACATGCAGGAAGAGCATTGAAAATACAGTAATGGTTTCAATATGTTTAATTCAGGTAGAAATTATTTTATGCCTTTCTGTTTCCAGTTAAGGAACATGTAAATTTTTTTCTAGATTTTTCTGGCAATGATTTGGCTTCTAGCTTTTTGGTTTTCATTTCTGCTATTGCAGGCAATGTTACAGTGAAAACCCTAGAGCACATATTTTTGCATACTTGTTTGAGGTAAGGGCAAAAAGACAATTATTTTTCAAACTTGATGTAGATTGCAAATTATCCTCTTGGAAGGATTAAAATTTGCATTTTTATCAGTAAGCTATGAGTACTGTACTTATTTCCTTATACCCTTGACAGTATGGTGACTCCTCAGACTTTCTATATTCATCAACTTGATATGGAGTTTATTTAATAGTAGAGGTGAGGTTGAGTGAGAAATTTTAAGAGCTTCATAGTGCTATTGTATTTTATTTTATTTTACAGGATATTGCTAAGTTGTCCAGGCTGAGCTTCAACTTGTGACCCTCTTGCCTCAGCCTCCCAAAGTGCTTGGATTATAGGTGTGTACTACCACACCTGGCTTTGTTGCCCATTTCTGACACTTTTGTTGTGATATACATATCTTTTCCTCATTTAAACTTAGTCCTTTTCCTCTCTTGAGTTATAATTAAGGAATTAGATCTTTTGCTTTTTTGTTTTTCCTTTATTGGGATTTATGCTCTTTCGCTCTTTCTCTCCCTCTCTCTCTCCCTCTCTCTCTCTCTCTTAGTACAGGGTCTCACTACACAGATTGGACTCCTAGTGATCCTCCTGTTTTCAGCCTCCCAAGGGCTGGGATTATAGCTGTGTGTCATCACGCCCAGTCTCAGTTGCAAGTCTTAGCACATCCCAGGGGTGGGGCTGGCGCCGCACACCAGGGGATTGAACCCTGGTCCCTGAGTCTGCCTAAGCAGGCACTTTAATCTGCTGAGCTATCTTTTTTTGACATATGAAGTTTTATAATTTTATGTGGCCAAACATTTTAGCCTTTTTTCTTGTTGGATTCTAGGATGAAAACTTACTTTACTTTAAAAAAAAAACATGTAGTTCTTTTTTATTCAGTTGGGGCAAGGACATTTGTACTACCTCAAAACTGTCATGCTACTAGAGTGCAGGCATGTTGTCAGTGCGGGACTGTGCCTGGTGGGCCTGCCCCCAACTGACCCTAGTTTTGTTTACCTAAAGGTTTCCTGGGAAATCAACTTTCATGCAGAGGTTAGATTTTCCAAAGGTCTTTGATACTTTTAGCAATCTTTTTAAGTGTAAAATTTGGTTGACTTGTTTCTAGTTTTCTGGTCAGTTCAATAACTTTATAGTATACTTTTATGTACATATAAAGCTGTTTTGCAAGTTATGCTTTAGTCTCTGTCCTACATTTCTCATAACTAATAAGAGTGAATATTCTGTAACTCAGAGTAATTAGTTTTCTATTATGTAAAGAGATTGGGGGCATTGTCTTTGATTTTAAAGAATATAATCTTTTAGAAATAAGAGCATTATAGAATAAGAACTAAACTGGTTCAATATTTGATTAAATTCCTCCAAATATTTTTTCTTGTTTAGGTAGCTTTTATAACATTATTTGTGAAGGTTTCTTTACAAATCTTGGTTTTATTGATAGCTATTTCTTTGCTTTATCAAGGTTAAAATTCTGGAAGAATTTTTATGTCATATTTAAAGAAAATAATTCTCTAACTCCATGGAGTATTTTGACGTATGAAAATCATATTTTTGTTTTAATACTGTAGGTTTGTACATCCCGATTCTGGTTTAATTATCGACATGTTGCAAATACTCTTTCTGTTTATAGAAGTGTCAAGAGGCTGGGTATTCCTGACAGGTAAGAATCATAGTCTCTTAATCAAGTTTTGTTTTGAATTTCAGTAAGATAATCATTGGATAACTACTACTGTATTTGTTTGTGTTGCTTTTGGAAACATGAAGAAACCTGATTTGAAGTCTGTCTTTTTTCTTATTGTTGTTGGAGAATGTTACCAGGTGGAAAGTAAGTGCCACTTAACACCATAATGAGAAATTATTATTATTATTATTATTATTATTATTATTATTATTATTTTTTTTTTTTTGTCTTTTTGAGACAGGGTCTCACTATGCAGTTCAGGCTGGCCTTAAGCTCACTTTGTAGCTCAGGCTAGTCTTGAACTCACAACAATCCTCCTGCCTCAGCCTCCCGAGTGCTGGGATTACAGGCATGCGCCACCATGCCCGGCTCTAATCTCAATAGTGAGATAAAAAATTGACAAAGTATATTTGTTTAATGTTATTTATTAAATGCCTTATGGAGTTTATCTGCAGCAATATAGGGCAATGTTGACTGATTGAGGGCTAAGAGGGACTATGGAAACCTGTTAATAATTCTCCAAATTCTTGGGAAGGTGAAGGCAATGGCCTTACAAGGAACAAGAAAGACTAGAGAACAGAGAACACATGGCTAGAGTGGTAACATAACCCAGTAAGGAGACAAATACTGTGGCTGCAGCTGCTTGTCTGCCACTGCTGTCTGTAGAGCGTTAGCATTGCAATTTCCTCTTGCTGCCTGAGCTCAGACATTGCTGTTCCGACTTAACTGTCACAGGTTCTTATAGAGACCTGGTGGGGATGTCATAGTGGCAAAACCTAGGTCATTTGCTTGTGTCCATGCTGCAGGTAGCTGGAAGAATGGGTGGGTTGGCATTGTCAATTTCTGAGTAGGGAGATGGGTTCTGCCATCTATGAAGATGAATAAAGGGGGAAATTGCCAGTTTCCCACTTCCAAGAGGGGAGTTCAGACACCAGGCAGCACCCCTGACCCTCTACCTCCACCCAGATCTGGCTTTTATGTTTGGCTTATCTGTCAGAGATTAATTTTAGCTGCTAACCAGCATGGTACTAGCATGAAATTACAGTTAATTCGTTACTGAGGTTTGACTCATTTAGTGCTGTGAGGAAGAGTAGGTGTAGAAAGAGCTTTGTGTGAGAGATGAGTGTGAAGTGTGGCTTCAGTGGTGATTTTGGGCAAATCACGTCACCATAGTAAGCAAGCTTTCCCTTCTGTGGCAAGGTGCCCATAATACCTTCTTTGCATGGTTCAGATTTGTGCAGTAAAAACAAATAGAGATGTGAATAAAATATGGGAGTGGAAAGGAAGCAACACATGACTCAGGAAATATCTATGGTCATTTTGGCATAAGAAATTGACAAAACTGTAATTTAATTCCTGTATCTCATCTGGAAGTTAGGGCAGCTAGATAATATTTCTCTTTTAAAAATCACATTAAATTAAGTCTGAGAAAGAGCTCAATTTGTTGTACTGAAGATGCAGGTATACATCTGGTCATTTGTCAGTTGGTCCTGGATCTCTGTGGCTAGTCCTCTGACTGCTGTTACATATGTGTGCTATTTGTTCCTCCAGAAAGCCAGTATGCATGGTTTGGCAATAGTTTTTATTCTGTGAGTAAATTGCCGGCCAATCTATGAATCAATCATTAGGCTGTATTTCAATGGCTTAAGATTTGAAGGATCTTTTTAGAAATAGAAGATAATGATAAATGGTATTATTTTGTATGTTTATTAGGTCGCTTCTATTTTCTTCTTTCTTTCTGTCTCTCTTTCTCTCTTTCTTTCTGCTGCAGTGGGATTGAACTCATGACTTTGCACTTGCCAGGCAGGTGCTTTTGTGCCTCTGAGCTATTTCCCTACCCCTAAAGAATTTTCTTTAAAGACTTATTTCTGTTTCAAATGATTGCTTGTCTAAATTTCAGTTCAGTGACATTATTGTCCTGGACTGTGAATTGGAGATTTAAACAGTTGGAGATTTAAACTATTATTTAACAAGTAGAAATCAACACAAAAGATTGTGTTTTGCTTTTTACCTAGGTGGTAAATGTTCTGTTGTTGGTGGTTGCACCATTTATCTCTTGCGTGGAATAGAGTACAAAAATACAATCATAGGAAAATTTTAGTCAGAAAATATTAAATTGTCATGAAATAGCAGTTTGAAATTTAAAATCAATAGGTATAGTTTTTAATTTTAAAACTAGAATTTTGAGGCTGGGGAGATGGCTCAGTGGAATAAGCATTTCCCGGGCAAGCGCAAGGGCCTGAATTCAATCCCCGGTTCTGCCAAAACATAATAAAATAAATAAAAATAAAAATAAAATTTCAAAATACAGCTTGCATTTATTTTATGCATTACAGAACATATTCAAATTAATGTAGCATTATACTAAATCATTATAACTTCTGTCTTATCCTAAAAATGGTCCTGAGAGAAATGATTAGCCACTATATTTAATAACAACTATGATGTAGTATTCTGGTGTGCTGGGTTTCTTTGTTTATTTGCTTGTTTTTAAAGGAGCACTTTATCATTACAGTAAAATGCAAAATAGTCTCATTGAAATTTCCCATATACTTCAGTAAGAAATTAGTTCATCTCACAAATCCTTTATTGCGATACATGGCATAATATCCACAGACCTGAAATGCCACAGTAGGTACAGCTGTGCTCTTGTTCTGATTTTTCTTTTTTTCTGTTGCAGAACCAGGGATTGAACTTAGGCCCTTGCACTTGCCAGGCAAGAGCTATCTCCCTGCCCCCAATTATTGTGATTTTTCTCTGGTCTTCTGCTCATATTTCACATACTACTGCCATGCTGAGTTATTTCCCATGCCTGAATGATCGTATAGTACTTCTGATTCACTGCTACCCAATCTTGGGATTTTGTGGCACATAGAACCCCATTTAGAGGTTTATGAAAATTTGTTAGTATTTGTCTGATTTGAACTTTCTGAGATGGTTAAACATTTTAGGCACTTGTTGGATGTGAAATGAGCCAGTAAATAAGCTCTGTGTTTCATTTTGATGAATAAACTAACTGGAAGATCACAGCTTTAATTTTTACCCGATAGGCCCAGTTTACTTCACTCAGGTAGATTTTTTTTTTTTTTAATGTATTTGGTACAGGTTCTGTCTTTGTACCCCAATGTCTCCTATAGTCCTGTCACATAATAGGTGCTCAGTTGATGTAATAAATGCATGTGTGATTTAGGACTATTTTGTCAATTGTACCAAATAAACACACACTTGTACTTTAAAAGTAAAAATATTTACAACCTCTAAATTATGTTAGTTTACTTTTCAGGAAATATTTATTTGGTATAGAAGACATTTTAGCAAATATATTGCCAGAATTTTATACTATTAATTGAAAATACTGACTCGGAAAGAAGACATGAATGGTTTGTGGGAAAGTGAAAAGATTGTGTCTCAAGGCCCTGTGCAGTGCTTTCCATTTCAACTGTTAACCCATTTCATATCTAAGTTTTGCAGAAGAAGGGTTCCTTTGAGCCCTGCAGTGCTCAAAGATTTTGTTTTTATTTTCCTGATTTAGCTTTTTGAAGTATTTCTCTATTTTAGGCAGATTTCTATCTTCAAATAATTATTTTGGATGAAATCCCTGTTCTGCTACCTCTAGTATGCTTAATATAATTAGGATGAGAAAGAAAATGCAGTAAGCAAAGAATAGGTACTAAACTTTGTGTGAAGCAAAAATTGACCAAAATACCCCTCAGCAGTTTCTTACATAGCACATAAATTACAATAGAATATTGTCTATCATCAAAAAAACATAGCCAGTTTTTTCTCTAGTGCTTGAATAGATGAGTTTTCTCTGAGCAGTGGTTAAAGTGGTTTACTTATGAGTAGGAGCTGCGTTATGTGAAAATATGCATATTTTTAACTCTAGAATTATGACACTCATGCTGTGAGAGGCACCAGGGAGCTGAGGCTGATTTAGGCACAGCTTTATCATTCCTTTATCATTCCTACCTCACATTTACTCTGTGAAACAGGAGCATTTTAGTATTGGAAGGTTAGATTGTGGTTAGATTGTTTTTTCTTTTCTAACTAAATGCATGAGAATAAGTTCATGAAATAAAGTGTGTATATACTGTTTCTTAAAGTATGATTTAGCTCTACTGTAAGTTGGGTGGATGAGAGTTTATGTAATCATTCCTGTATGATAAGCTGCATATTTCCATAATTCAATCTAGTAGCTTTTCTGTGTCCACTGTCTTAGTTACTCTTCTCTTGTTGCTGGGACAAATACCCAACACCCAAAACGAAGGAAGGTAAGTTTATTTAGCACACAGTTATTTCAGGTTTCAGACCATACTTGGCTGGCTCCAAGGCAGAGCAGCACAGGGCAGAGAGCATCAGTTTGTGGTGGTGGAGCAACAACAATGCAACAGAGAGAAAGTCTGTCTCTCTTATATTACATTTAGGCTATCCACCCCAGGGTGGGTGTAGTACTCACACCCATAATCCCAGTGGTACTAAAACCCATAATCCCAGTCTTGAATCACTAATCCCAGTGGATCATGAGTTAATCACAAACTCTAGAAGTCCCCACCCCATGACTACATAAGGCTTTGAGGGGACAACTAGACACAAACCATAAAATCACCAAAAAAGATAAAAAAAATTTTTTTATCTTTCCTCCATATTCTGATCATTGTGTGAGACTAATAGTTCTAATTTAATCCTTTAATTTTTTCATCTCCTGTTATTCAGAAACTTTTAGTTTATACAGAATAAGGTTCAGATTTCTAATGCTGTTACCAAGGAAAACTTTTTGCAGTCCAGTTTCGAGCCTGCCATTCTGACCATTTCAGCTGCTTCTGCCTCAGCCAGTTCCTCTTTGTTATCCCCTACCCCAGCTTCTCCACTCCTTCTCTCCATCCTCTACGTATAGCTCCTTTCTAGTTTTCTGATGTTTGATATGTAATATATTCAACCCATGCATTCCCTAAAGCCTTCTTGGTTGTTCTTGTATAACTAATATTTACATTTCTATAATTGTACTTTTTTTGTGTGTGCTGACTTCATTTCTTCAAGTCTGGACATGATGCTGTGCTTTCCTTGAGAAGTTGTTTGGAGTTGCTAGCAGGGGAGCACAGCTCGTATACCCTTGACACCAAGGAATGGTCCTCCTGTATTGGGGGTGGTCATCCTCTTTGACTGAGCACGCAGCTTCGGGAGGGATGCACATGGATCATTGAGGGAGGATGGGCACACCTGCCTAGCCAGCCAGATCAGCCGAATCAACCCTCGGGTGACAGATGTCATGGTCAGATTGCCCTCACATCCATATGCTGTGTTTTCTTCAGCATGCATTCTTTGGTACACTGCCCAGAGTTTAGTGAATGAATGGTATGCTAGAGACCCTTAGTTAATTGGAACCTCATTAGTCTAAACTGGAAGGGAGACTTTATATGTGCTAATTGTTTATGTTCTCTTTTATTCATGTTTCTCAGACCTCACTGAGCCAAAGTGCTAGGTCAGTTTTATAGACTATTTCATGACTCCTTCTTTGGCATCCGTCGTGGGAAGGTCTCATGAGGGCATTTCACATGATTATATTCTACTAGACAAGTCCATAGGAGGCTTGCCTAAGGTAAGTTCAGTCTTACCTGTTCTCTACTTTGCTACCATATAGGCTTCCTCCGGATATACCTTTTCCTTTTCATTACTTGTCTCTTAACTTTCTTCATAAGTAATAACACTTAAGACATAGGAGCTATTTAGACATTTAAATTCTACTAATCTTTGTGTACATTGACAAAGGTCACTACTTGCTTATTATTGTTGGTCTTTAAAACACGTTGGTAATACGAGTTTACTGCCCTCATGCTGCTGTCAATGTGGTCTTGTCTGAGGCAGAGCGTTAGATATTGTCCTACTCCTTAGCCTGGAGAAAGGCCTGACTGTTAGGGTTGTTTGTAAATCCTGTGGCTTTCTATTCAGGAAGGACAGCCAAAAAGGACCCCTACTTCTAGCCTCCTTCATGATGCTTGCAATACACGTTCACTAATCAGAGATCATGTCAAAGATTTTTATAATAAATTACTGAATTTATTCTTTGAGGTTTTTATGAGGCATTGATTTTTTTTCCAATTTACCTATTGAAGATGATTTCTCAGGATGGTTAACTGACTTGCTTAAAGGCCACTAAATGTACCGTTATATAAAAATAGAGTCAGGATTTGGGGAGATGGCTTAGTGGAATAAGCGCTTCTCTGGCAAGTGCAAGGGCCCGAGTTCAATCCTTGGTTCTGCAAAAAAAAAAAAACAAAAAATAACTCAGAATTGGCAATGGGCAATAATATCTGACTTTATGGGCAGATTATTTCTGTTCTATCACACCTGTAACCTTAAGAAATTACTGTAGTTTATACTGTTTAACACTTGCAATTAGAAAATTCTTTTTGTATACATTATCTCATTCTTATGTTCCAGACTGGTTTAATTATAAATACTTATGACTTACATGCCTTATTAAATACTAAAAGGTGTATCTGCCTATTGAACATAGTTACTTGAGAGTTTTATTTTTAAATTATATTTATTTATTTATGTATGTAGTACAGGGTCGACAGGGTCTCACTCTGTAGGTTGGACTTGCAGTTACACTCCTGTTTTCAGCCTCCCAAGTGCTGAGATTATAGGTGCGCACCACCATGCCCAGTCTTGTGTGCACTGGGGCAGGGTTAGCAAGGCAGGCCTGGATCAAAGCCGTGATCCCCGTATCTGCCTAAGCAGGCACTTTAATCCACTGGGCTATCTGACTTGCCCATTATCTGGCCAGCCTGGAAGTTTTAACTGTAGTTAATATGAAATAAGTATAATAATACTTCTCCAGTCTTTTTGTCTTTTTTTTTTTTTTTCCATAGTTTTTATCATTTCATTCTCCATGTACTTCATGATTTTATAGCTGTACTACAGGTTGAACATCCCTAATCTGAAGGACTCTGAAACTTTTTTGTGTGTTAACACGACACCTCAAGAGGAAAAATCCTGCACTTGGCCTCTTAGGATAGATTGTGGTCAGAATGTATGTGCACCAAAGGTACTGTATAAAATTACCTTTAGGTGATACATGTAAAGCGTATGTGAAACATAAATAAGTCTTGTTTAGACGTGAGTACTATCACTAGAATTTATCTCATTGGTATACAAACATTGCAAGATTTACAAAAATCTGCAGTTTGAAACACTGTGGTTCCAAGCATTTCAGATAAGGGAAGTCAACCTGCACCTGTGTCTGTACTTCAGCAGCTTTGTAGCTGTTTTTTTCCTGCCTGCTCTTGCTCCTTCCAGCTCATCCTACACACAGCTGCTTGAATTCTCTTTCTCAGACACTGCTTTCATCTTTTCACTCCCACGGTCAAGAACTTAGAATGACTCTGTTATCTTTCTAACAAATTCAGAATTTTCAGCCAGCCATGGGCTTCAAGTACCACTTTGTTAATTCCAGTTCATTGTGTTCAGTTTGTGGATTCATTGTTTAATGTGTGGTCATTCTTTTTTCTAGTTTTGACCATTTCTTTCCCCAGAACACTCAAAATGGTCTATTTTATCTGTATATCTTTATTTTGTTTTACTGTGGAGAAGTTCATAGAATACTCTGCATAGGAAGATCTTTTTTTTTCCTAATTGATTGAGTTTTTAAAAGTTACTATGATTAGTGCATAAAAAGTTTTAAACAAATATATGGTTTAAAAATTTATTGTATATCTATTTTTATCTTTAACATTGATATGTTTTACCTCCTATTTTGATAAACAAAGGGATTAGGATGATATAAATTTGTTTTGTAAATAATTTGTGGTCTACCATCATAGTCATTTTTGGAAGTTTTAACTCGTGCCTTTGGAATGTCCTTCCTCTTTTCTCATTAACAGTTTTTTCTCATATTGTTCATTAAAATATAAATTGTTTTTGTATACATACATATTCTGGACAGTCTTCCCCTCAGTCTCAAATTAGCAACTGATCTGTGACACTCCATGAAGTTTCTGGTAGAGTATCTTAAACAGGAAAGCATTTCACATTAGAAGATTGAAGTGAGCCATAAGGAGAATAGTAACAAAGGTAAAGGGAACACTTTGGTTACTACCTTTGGGTGCTTGTGTTTAAAGAAGGAGGAGGAACAATTTGCAAGACTAAGAAGACTAGGGCTGGCCAAATAGCTCAGAGGATTAAAGCACCCAGATTAAAGCACCCTGATTAAAGCTCCCTGATCAAAGCACCTGCAAGCTGGTGCAGGGAGTTCGATCCTGAGAGGGCAGTTGAGGCTAGGCATGGTGATGGCTCACTCCTGCAATCCCAGCTCTTGGGAGGCTGTAAACAGGGGGATCTGTATGAGTCCGATGTAGTAGTGAGACCCTGAATACCCGGTAGACCCTTCCCTAAAATACAAAGGGGGGGGGGCTTGAGCCTAAGAAAACTGAGAGACCTCATGGGACATAAAGGGAAGTCTCTTTATTGAGTTGTAGAAAGATGTTGGAGAAGGGGCTGGGAGATGGCTCAGGAGAATAAGCGCTTCCCTGGCAAGGGCAAGGGCCTGAGTTCAATCCCTGGTTCCACAAAAAAAAAAAAAAAAAAAAAAAAAAGAAAGATGTTGGAGAGAGATTTGCTCATTCACTAACATGTACTACATTACTATTCTCATATCTGGTAACCTGATTTTCTTGACTTTGCTCTTACAAATTGACTATTCTTGAGTCTTGTTCTTCTGTATTAATTCTTTTTGTTGTGGTGGTGCTGGAGTTGAAACTGAGGGCTTCATGCCAACAAGAAAGTGATCTGTTCTGGAGATAGACTGCAGTTCTATGTTAGAATTAGCTTGTTGGGCTGGGGATATAGTTCAGTGGCATAAGCACCTGCTTGGCAAGTACAAGTTCCTAGTTTGATCCCTGGTAAACTCCCACCTCCCAAAATAAAAAGAATTAACTTTCAAGTTCTTAAAAGAAAAGCCCTGCTAGATTTTTGATTTACATTATAGTGAGTTTATAGATTAACGTAGAGGGAGTTTCTTTGGGTATTAAATTTCCATTTCTAATTTCCATTTTTTATTAAAGTGTATCTCCATTTAATTATATGTTTAATTGCATTCAGCTAATTTTTATAATTTGTAACTTTTTCCATTAACATTTTTGGTGTTAGCATTATGCCTGCATTTATGAAGTTGGTAACCTTTAAAAATATCACCTCATTCTTAAGAGTATACTTTTCTCCTGTTTTATTTCTTTATTTAAGTGGTGCTGCAGATTGAACCCCAAGTTCCTGCATGTTAAGAAGTGCTCTACCCAGGCCAAACTTCATTCTTGAATTTCTACAAAATTGTCTACTATTTTCATTTATTTGTTTATTTAGTTTTTGGTATTTTTTTAGGGAAGGGTCTACAGGTGCTCAGGGTCTCACTGCTTAGGTTCTCACTACTAGATCGGACTCATAGTGATCTGCCTGTTTACAGCTTCCCATGAGCTAGGATTACAGGCATGTGCCACCATGCCTAGTCTTATGTACCATTATTATACTTAGGTTTCTTACTTCAACTGGTTTTGGTTTTTCCTTGAAACTAAGAAATTACCAACTCCTCATGATGAATATAATTATTATGTACTGTAAACCTGTACTACTAAAAAAAGAGATAAAGAACAGTGGACACTAAGAGGTGGTGGAGGTGACAAAGCCCTTTCCTTCTATTGTAAGAATTGTCTTTTACTTACTTTGTTTCTTTGGAAACCTAATAGAGGTGGACACTTTCCTTATGATAGTGAGGTTTCCTTATTAATTAGATGACTATAACTAGACTGGGATAAGTAGGTGATAAAAATCCATGGTGAACAGCATATCTGTGGGTCTCCCTGAGTGTGATGGTTCTTGTTATTATGCTTTTCTCAGTGTGTCTGTAGAGTTGCCACATAAGATACCAAGTCTAGTGGGACATGAATCTTTTCAGCCAAATGGATATTTTGATTAACCAATGTTTTATTCTGTTATCCCTAATTTGTCTTTGAAAGACCAAAAAGAATAGCTTGGTAGGATCATACATATGTGTGTGTGTGCGCGTGCGCGCACACACACACACACAGGTAGGCACATGTGTGACACACTGTCAGCTACAAAACTCTGTCTTGCAAAAGAAACTAAGTTTTGGCAATTGTGTATGTTGAGAGCCTTTGCTGTTTACATTTGCCGATTAGTGTAGTTTCAACTGAGATGGGGTTACATAGCAAAGACAGTGGTAAGCATATGTGCTTGGGTGGTGGCAGTGGAAATCAACCAGATCCTACTTGATGTTTCACCATAGGAAGTGGTGAACAATTAGTATTTCCAAGAAACTTCTGAGGACTTTGATAGATGGTTGATAAAATATTTTTTTGTTATATTACATCTGACACCTTTAAGAGTATTGGAAATATATTATCATTTGAATATAATTTGAGTTTTCTGGAGAAAAGATATTTCACAGTTTTACATTAATTTGGCTTGAATTATTTTTTGCTATTGAATGGGAGATTGCTAGGTCCATGAAATGGTACCCTGATGTTGAATCCTCACGCTCATCCACTAACTTATATTTGGATCTGTAGTCACGTCAACACTTCAGATTATGAAATTCAGATTTGGTATTTTAGTAAGCAAAACTCATACTAATGAGAACACAATTCAACTACTCTGTCAATTTTGTGCAGCCATGTCAGACTTCTAAAGAAAAGAAAGCAAAAGAAGATCAAATAAAGATCTTTCTTAGAGAAATTCCTTATAAATATATTTTAGTTTCTTTTTAGACAAAGACAGCTAGTCCAATATACTGCATTTTATCTAGTTCTGTTTGTATCATTATGTGTAATGAAAATAGATATTTAAGTGTTAGCTTCAGCATGTTAGTAAGGAGATTGTACTCAAGATAGTAATTTACATATTCTTTTCTTATTACAGTATTTATTTTGCTCCTTAGTGCTCACATTTGATTTTTTTCAAGATGATGAACACTGAAAAAGTCTTTCTCCCACAGAACTAAAACCCCTATCACTAAAAGGAAGTATGTAGTTGAACTAATATGAATATACACCTTGAATTACAAAGTGTGTAATGAAACAAATTACCACATTTAGTTACTATATCACATAGATATATAGGCATATAAAACATTAGTTGTCTTCTTTATTCAGCAAAATCCCTTTTACTTTGCTCAAAAGAGGAGAGGTAAAAATATGTGCTAAAGACAAAAATAATAACTGGTTAACATTTTCCAATAAAAAATAATCTCCCAAAATTTTATGACATGATAGTGACAAAGTACTGTACTTATACAAATACTAAAGAGCATATCCTTCATTTTCTGCCTGTGAGAAGGACAGCAGCCATTCTTTTTCAGGCTTCACCTGTTAAGTTTCATCTCAAAGTACAAACATCTGTAAATATTTTTTGCCTGAAGATATTCAAGTCTTCTGTACAATGTAGGATTTTCAAAGTGGAAGTTTTCCATGACAGCATAAAGATTTATAGAAAGACATTGTATAATCATTGAAACATTGGGTAAAATGTGCTGCCAGAATCTAAGGTCGCTGAAGCCTAGTATAGCGGTGTGACTGTAGAAGATGGGGACATGGAGGGAGCAGGCAAGTAGCCTTGTAACTTCTGATTTCAATATTTGAAATAACTAAAGGGAGAAATTGCCTAATATCTGGACTGTTAATAGCTACTAGTTTAAATTCTATACTGCACTAAAAACATACAAATGTTATATTGGATATTTTGGTGTTTATTTAAGTTTCTTATGTATCGCTAAGGTTCTGGCATTGGAATAGATTTGAAGAAGACATGTCAGTACTCCTGGTTTCAGGAAAGGTCAACTGGCCTAAACAAATGACAAGCAGATTTTAAATGCTGAACAGTAAGAATCTTTTGCTGAATGTCAAAAGATTAATCATAACCCAAATAGAGAAGTTCTGTTATTCATGCCATGATAAAGCAGCTTTTCTGTTGAAAATGTCATCAGGCTTAGCCACCAGCCTAACTTGTTGGCTGATACATACGACAAATTAGGTCCTGTTATAAGTTGTACTTCTAAAGAAATAACATTATGCTTCCCAGTGTTGTAGAGTACAACATTTGTTTTAGTGACCATTAGATCTGTAACACATTTTGATGTGATGCTTCTCCAGATATATTAAGTTTCTTGATGTTAAAGGCTCCAGGCTTTTTTTTTTTTTTTTTTTTTTTTTTTTTTTTTTTTTTTTTTTTTTTTTTTTTTTTTTTTTTTTTTTTTTTTTTTTTTTGTCTTTTTGAATTGTACTGCTTCTTCAAATTTTTTCCCAACTTCTAACAGTGCAGAGCAAGAAGAACTGGATTTCTCCTAAGGGCCATAATATGATGAGTAGCAGTCCAACAACCAGGTTCTTCATGAAACATAATTATTGCAAGACTTAATCACCAGCAGTCTGGGCAGTTGGAAGTGGGCCGTCATCAAAAGGTCACAGATGCCTTCTTCCTCCACAAGAGCAGCATTTGCAGTTACTTCACATTTCATTATTGTAATAATTCCAAATTTCTCATGTTTCTTAGTAAATATTTTTAAGCTTCTGTTATAAAGATTGTACATAAGAAATAGCATGTTTTCTCTGTGCCCCCTATAAGACCTGGGTGGTTCATTCAAGCTACATAGGGGCCAGTGAGATATCTCAGTGGTCTAAAGCACTTGGTTAGGCAAGTTTAGGCAAGCACACAGGGACCCCAGTTCAATACCTGGCACCACATGCCATGCTAGCCCTGCCCCTGAGAGTGGGCTGAGCTGGCTACAAAATGAATAAAAAATAAATAAATAAAATAAAATTCAAGCCATACTAATATATTTTTTTTAAATAGTAAAGTTATGCAAGGCTGACATTTAAAAACTTTGTTTTATTATATATTGCATGGAACAATTTTTATTTTATTTTACTTTTTAAAGTTTTTAATACTAGAAGAAAAATATAATACCATGTCTTTTAAGTAGATTGTAAGTCAAAGATACAGTATAAATCTTAAAACAAAAATTAAGATCAAACAATATTTTTTTTTGTGGAACCAGGGATTGAACTCAGGCCCTTGTGCTTGCCAGGGAAGTGCTTATTCCCCTGAGCCATTTCCCTGGCCCCAAGATTAAACAATATTCAGAAAATTAATTAAAAAGTAAATATTTCAGAACCATTGAACTAAGAAAAAAATTTCATCATAGTAAAGAATTACTAAGAATAAAACATAAGGTAATTATTGGAGTGGCAAATATGTGACCAGCACTTCTAACAGTTTGGCATAGGATATCACACAAAGTTCTAGTATGTCATGGACATGGACAGTATCCATTTTGCTTACTGGTGGCCAGGTGAACACAGGGCAGTTTTTAGAAATTTGTATTTAGCATGTATATCAGTGTGAAGGAATCTTACAGGTTATATAGAGATCATGTAAAGAAACTGAAGTCTACTTCAGGACACTCCAAATGACATTCCCAGTGCCTCAGATAGAGGGTTAGTAACAGCGGCTATAAGATCAGCCTCCTGCATGGAGGTCCTCAGCACAGCAATGCCGAGGCCTGCTCTGTTGGGGCCAGAACTGTAGATGCCTGCCAGTTTCTATCTAGCACTTCCAAGTCCAGCTTCCTGGTGCTCTCTCTCTCTCTCTCTCTCTGTCTCTCTCTCCCTCTCCCTCTGCCCCTGCCTCTCCCTCTCCCTTTCCCCCTTCCCTTCCCCACCCCTCCCCCACCCTCTCCTTCTTCCTCTCTTTTCCCTCTCCCTCTCTTTCTCCTCCTCTCTCTTGGGCTCCTGGGGGATTCAGTGATGCTTGCTATAGCTCTCCTGTCCTTAGAAAGGTCATGTGTGCCTGCCCATAATTTCTGCTGCTCTTCAGCCACTCAATGATATATAACTGCATGAAGACCTTTCTCTACTCATTCAAGGCCGTGCCCTAATCATAGAGCTGGTACCAAGGTGGCAGTGACACTGGTAATGTGGAGGGTGGTAGCTGCAGGACAGGGGTGCATATGGGTCCCTTGGAGGGCAGAGGTGGTTCAGGTGGTGATGGAGGCACAGACAATGCTGGATTTTAATTAAAAGAGACTTGAAATCAGAGTGTCTCAACCTCCAAGCATTGTCAGTTAGATTTTATTATAATTACATCTGGGGAAGTTCAGGTTTTTTAATTGGTGCATATGGGTAATATAGAATAATTAGATTTGTTTTGGGATGTTGATGCAAGCATATAACATACTTTAGCTCTCATAAATAAGGATTCTGACTTTCAGTTTTCAGCAATTTATTTTTCTACAAATCTTTCTCATATAAATTATTTTCTTGAACTTATTAATATTCTGTTACCATTTTAATCTGGGATATTTAAGTAAGGAGGAATTCCTTTTTATTCTTAACTTTTTGTGCTGTCCTCTTTTTCTTAATTAATTTTATCAAGGGTCATCAATTTTATTAGTCTTTCTAAGAACAAATCCTTTATCTTTTATTTTTTAGTGGACCTAAAAGATCTTATTTTTTTTAAACCATCTGGGATGGATGCTTAGATCACTGAGTAATCTGTCCTTTTCCCCCTAATAAGTACATGTAGGTCAGTGAACATTCTCACAGGTTTGTGTAGCTACATGCCAACAGTTTTGGAAAGTTAACATTTTATCATCATTTTATTAAAATACTTTGTTTCTTTTGAACTTTTTTTTTTTTTTTTTTCAGAACCTGGGATTGAACTCAGGCCCTTGCGCTTGCTAGGGAAGCGCTTATTCCACTGAGCCATCTCCCTGGCCTCTACTGTGAACTCTTAACTCAGGAATTATTTGTGTTAGTTGTAGAGCATGAAAATTTTCTAGTTACACTTTTTGTTTATATTAATTTTTATTGATGCATATTAGTAACAGAATAATGAGATTCATTTTGGTATATTGGTATGTGCATGTAACAAAGTCTGGTTGTTTTCAGCCTTTACCCACCCCTTCTCCTGACTCCCTTTCTAGTTTTCTGTCACTTGTCATTTATTTGTTTGTTTGTATGTTTTTTACTGCTCACGTAAGAGAAAATATGTGATACTTAATTTTCTGGGACTGACCTAATTTTGCTTAACATGGTGGTCTTTAGTTCTATCCACTTTCCTTCTTTTGAGACAGGGTCTTGCTGTGCAGTTCAAACTGACCTTGAACTCACTGTGTAACCCAGGTTGGCCTTGAACTCTTGACCATCTTCCTGTCTCAGTCTCCTGAGTGCTGGGATCACAGGCATGTGCCACCACACCTGGCCTGCTATCCTCCTTTCTATAGCAGACATGATTTTATTCTTTTTTATGGCTGAATAAATATACCACATTTTTTCTATTCACTCATTTGCTTCTACAGCTTAGCTTTTATGCCCACTGTAAACGTGGGCATACGCCATGATTGTATGCTACCTTTAGTTCTTTTGGAATATGCCAGCGAGTAACACAGCCATATCAAATGATATATGTATTTTTAGTATTAGTTTTTCTCATGTGTTATATCTATATTTAGTTTTTTGAGGAATCTTCATACTGATTTCCATAGTGGTTGTATTAGAGAGAGTTCCTTCTCTCCCTCTCTTAATGCTCCAAGTATATGTTGTTTTTTGTGTTCCTAATAATTGGTGTGAGACTAGGGTGAGATGGAATCATTAAAATTGTTTTGATTTGTATTTTCGAAATGGCTAAAGATTTGGATCTATTTTCTGCATACTTATTGGCTCTTGTACTTCTTTTGAAAATTCTGTGTTCAGTTCATTTGCCCATTTTTTTTTTGTTTTTTCTTTTTGTTTTAGGTGTTAAGGTTTGGTCTTAAGGTTGTTTGGTGTGGTATTTTTTTTTTAAGGTGGTAAGTTCTTTGTGCATCATAGGTATGAATCCTCTATCAGAAGAGTAGCTTGTAGACATTTTCTCCTGTTGTATAGGTTGCCTCTTCAACCTTGTTGTTTCCTTTACCATTCCTTTTAATTTGATGCAATTTTGTTTTCAGTATTTATTTATTATTGATATTTAGTACAGGGTGTACAGAGTCTCACTACGCAGATCAGACCTAAGAGCTGGTATTACAGGTATGAGCCACCATGCCCAGTTTCAGTCACCATGTCAGCGCGCCCTGGGGGCAGGGCCAGCATTGAGGGGAGATGGAGCCCCAGCTGCTACATTCTGCCTAAGCTGGCGCTTTAGTCCACTGAGCTACCTGGCCGGCCCTTGTTTTCAGTTTTAAAAATTTGAAAACAGACCTAAAATCTGAAACTCTAAAATTAAACACTTGTTTATTTAAAGTCCAATATATATATATATATTAAAACTTGAAGCCTAAATTTCACTGAATCATAGAAAATGAAAATGATGAGATGTTGTTGGGAGGAACAGCAAAGTTCCCTTACTGGCTTTTGATGTGAGTGTAGATGCTATTAAAGATTTTTATTTATTTATTTATTTTTTGGTCTTTGCTCACTGCTTGGAAGTAGAATGAAAGGCAATATATGAATTACGCCAAAGAATGTGATAGTAGCCAAGTGGGTGGGCTTTGGAGTCAAATCTCAGCTCTTCTGCTTAGTAACTGCAACTTTGGACAAGTGAATTTGCCTTTTTCAGAATGGATCTTCATAGGATTGTCATGGTTTAGTGGCAATTAAATATCTTAAAGGACCCCAGAAGAGTACGTGTCATCTTCCCATGCCTACTCCCATTACTTCCACTTTCTTGTGGCTAATTTTAAATATTGGTGTTCAGCACTTCCACAGTTGTAGATAGAAGAAATTTCAACAGTTCTTTATCTAGAACTCTGCCTCCTCTTCTGTTTTTAATTTGGTTGTCTACTATAATTCTGTGTTCAGGGGCCTTAATAAAAGCTCTACCTTATTATCCCATATTTCTTTTGCAGTTTAAACCACTTTTCTCTTATACTCCCTTCAAATGTGGTCCAGTAGTTCTGTAATCTTATCTAGTTTCCATTTTTAATATAATCTTTAATCTTATTTTTTCTATAATTATATTAAAATGTGGAATCCAAAATGCATAACATGGCTTATATGGTAAGTGCCTAAATACTTTAATATAGAATTATTAAATCATATTCATGCCTATAAACATAATTGTATTACTTTTTAAAAATGTATTATTGAGTTGCATTTAATTGAGATTTATTAATATCTTTTACTTAATTATACTTTCTGTGACAGTACTAACTTTATATTATTCCTTTTTAATATTTGTCCTAGTTGAGATTTATGATCAAATTAGTAAGCAGAGCAGCCACAGTGCACTCTGCACCACCCGTGTTCTTTCTCTGTATTTTATCTTTTGCCAAATATATTAAGAAAAACAAGTAGTATCTCAAAAGAAACATAGCATTTAAGTTCTGTTAATGAAAAAAAGTGTTTCAGCCATCTTGCTTACTGCCCAGAGAAAGCTAAGATCTTTTGATTTTCTTGTCATTTGAGTATAGAAATGTACCAGAGAAGGTATACTAGTGATGCTTGCACATATTTCTCAGATAAAATGTACAATTTAGGCATGTGGGTCACTTCTAGGAAATTGCTTGTAGCACTCTAAAGTGATTATATATTGACCGTTAAAATCTGGGTTTGCTTAGCAAGATTACAAATACTTGCCATAAAAATAGTTGAGTTGGGGCAATATCAGTGCACATCATTATTGGAAGAATGAGAGGTGAAATTTCTGATAAGCATTAGCATATACAAAAGACTCACGTATTGATTTCATTTTAGGTAGACTAATATTTTGTATCAAAAATTTTAAAATCCTGCATTATATTGGTAAAAAGTAGGTTTTACTAACTAAAATCAGTGGTATTTATTGATGCAAGATTCCCAATTTTGACTATTTCTGTGTGTCATCCAAAATATTTGGACTGGGAATATAGTGGCCTAAGCACCTGCCTGGCAAGCACTGTGCTGGCCCTGCACCAAACTGGCCACTGAAACCCGGTGTGGTGGTGCATGCCTGTAATCCCAGTGCTGTAATTCTAGCATGTACTACCAGTGCTGGGAAGGTTGAGACAGGAGGATCACTACGAGTCTGAGCTGTGTAGCTAGAGCCTGTACCAAATACATAAATAAATGATTAAAAATATATTCAACAAATACAGTAACTTATAATTTTAGTAATATGATGGACAGAGTTGAATTTTAGATCTTGAATCTGATGTGCTTCAGTGAATTGATAAGCTTGTTAGTGGGAGTTAGGTGCTGGAAGATGGGAAAATAGAGATTCAAATTTGTCTGCACCAGTGATGACAAATCTTTTAGAAATGAATGCCCAAACTGCAACCCCAGCCTGCTTATTTATTGAAAAATACCAACACTGTAATTAAGCCTGAGTATTGATGTTTTAGTTTGTTAAAGATGGCAGTATTAATATTTTTTATCTTAAAAGAATAATAAGTAGTGTGTACCATAGGTTTGTCACTGCTGGTCTATACTATCCTGATTTTAACCCTAAGAGAAAGGGAAGAGTTGGGGGGATATCTATACTACTTGCCCCTTCCTGCATTTTAGGAAGAGTAGTAAATATTGGGGGAATATTTGAAACTAGGAATGTAACAGCGAAGACTTCAGATGGGTTGCCATTGCAAATGGTGGAGAGTGAGAATGTGTGCTTATGGTGGAAGAGTTCTAGCAATAGGGTAGAGTCTATCCCTGATGTCCTTCAACAGAAAAGTTACGAGCTTTGGGGAACTGATTGGAGACTGTCTAGAATATTAGTGTCTATGTATCTTTGAAGTTCAGTGCTATGATTTTAGGGGGAGGTACCAGGAATCGAACTCAGGACCTTTCACTTACCAGGCAGGCCCTATTCTGCTGAGCTACGTCCTTGGCTCCAGCTCTCTGACTGTTGTTTGTATGTAAGGGAGCACGGAAAATTTTCTATTTTTACCTTACTATACTTATAGCGAACTTAATATGCTCTAGTGATGTTGTTTGACTTGTTTGCTAGGGTTTGTACATAGTTTCATCTAGAATTTCAAGGACCTATTTTATGTTATATTCAATATTCATGATGTACCATGAATATTGAACAGAGATAATGAGTTCATGTATATAATCATCCAAGTCAAACTACCAATATAAGACACAACACATTAAATCTTTTAAAATGCCAGTTCACATAGTTCTAGGGCACTGGAGAGTTGGTAAGAGGAAATGTTCATGTTAAAAAAATCTGGGATTGAATTTAAACTTCATTACTGCTAGCCATGTGACCAGCATCATGTTACTTAATTTCTATGTGTTTCTTTCATAACCTATAAAATAGAGATGAAAAAACATATTTTGTAGGAATAATATATGAAATAATGCATGAATATGCTTGTTTATTAATATAGTGCTTTAATATC
Source organism: Ctenomys sociabilis (assembly GCA_004027165.1). Lineage (NCBI taxonomy): Eukaryota > Metazoa > Chordata > Mammalia > Rodentia > Ctenomyidae > Ctenomys > Ctenomys sociabilis. The sequence goes on along the minus strand of PVKA01006078.1, from coordinate 4,073 downwards.
AAGTACTTAATTAATGTTAGCTATTATCTCATTATAGTAAACTATGTGACTTAAATATATGAACTAGGTACTCACATGTAAATTGGCCAATATGATAATTTTCTACCTGCTTGCACTGTAGCTTTTTGAGTTTTTATTTATTTATTTTTTTGGTACCAGGAATCGAACATAGGACTTTATGCTTGTCAGGCAGGCACTTATGCCACTGAGCTATTCCCTTGGCCCTAAGGCAGCTGTTACCTGTTTTTTTTTTTTTTTTTTTTTTTTTTTTTTTTTTTTTTGTTTTTATTTTGTTTTGGTACTGGTAATTGAACTCAGAGTCATATGCTTGCCAGGCAGGCACCTGTGCCACTGTGCCACTGAGCTATAGCCCACAAGGTTTCATTTTTAATAATATAAAAATAAAATACCTAGCATCATGGAGTCTACGAATGCTAATTGTTTGATATTTGACCTATTGAAAGTAACTCAGAATATTTTGGTATTCTAACATCTGTCATTAGCAGATTTACTAAGAGTAGTTTCAAAGTAGGTTGTTGGTGGGAATCATTAATTTAGAACTTCTTTAGGACATGAGAAAGAAGAAAAGCCTCAAAGTAAACTATTTTGGTGTCAGGCTACTGATTAGCAGTTTGCTGTGCAGTATTTTCTTGGTCCAGCAGTCATTGCATTGCTGTAGAAGTAGACTATGCTATCTAAATAATTTGTGTCAGTGGATAAAAGAAACAGCATCTGTGAAGCAGAAACCAGAGGGCCCAGTGTAAGAGGGCAGCAGAGATTCCTGTGACCTTCATATTTTCTGCTGCTTTAACTTCAGCTACTTCTTCTAGCTTTGGCTGATGATATTACTGAAAATAAGCCTGGTAATCCTAGTGCTGTAGCTAAAGATGCTCTAGGTAGTATTATCTGATGGGTAGCATCCCTGTAGTGCTATTTTAAGGGAGCAGTTTAAAAATATTTTTATTAATACTTAAATTTCATTCAGTGAAACATTTTAATAATGGCAGTCTATTATAAGTAAAAATTTATGCTTTTTGAAATTTTATATTCTTTGTCTGGGACAGTGAAAACTTACCTATTAGAGATTTTTTTTTTTAACCCATTATTTACTGTTTCTGATTGAGTTAAGGAGTGATTTTAGGGGCACAGATGAAGAAAGGCCTGGCACCACAATGCAGGATTTAACTGGAAAAACAAAGCTCAGCAAACATAATAGCAAACAGTATGTATTATCCCTTCCCTAAATGTCTTTGTCAAATTGGGCTTCCTTTTCTTTTCTTTGAGAAGTTTAAACCTTGATTGAGATTGTATTACAAAATTTATCTAGTTATGGTAAATCTATTCATTTTAGGTCAGATACCAAAAAGTGGTAAAGGAAAGATTATCGCTTTTAAAGATACTAGATATTTGTTTTTATCTCAAAGAAAAAGTTATCCTTTATGAGTATTTGTTAAACTTTTAAAGTTAATAAGATACGTAAGACTTACACAGAAGTACATATATGTATGTCCTCAGAGGGGTATTTTTAGGGCTATTACATGATTTTAAAAGGTAGATATTATTCATAGAAGTAAGTACTTTGTAACTGGACTTGCCCTGCAATTGGAGTGCTCATTTTTTCTTTTGTCCTGAGAATTGAACTCAGGTCCAGACAAGCACTTGTGTCACTGAGCTATATCCCCAGCCTGGCTCTTTTGTTTTGTTTTTTTGTTCCTCTTTGAGAGAAGGCCATTATATGTGAATTAGGTTTTTTAGAGGCTTGAAAAGATTGAAGGGTGAATTGAGTCATCACATATGTTAGAATAAGCTTGCCAGACTGTAAGAATATCATAATTTTATATGGATTGGTTATATTTTGGGGATTCAAATATGTCTTCAATGTATTTTTTTTAACCTTGACTAAAGCATTGAGTGATTTAATATCCAGTAAGTGCAATGCTAACCCAATATAAAAAAGAAAAAAAGATTTGTTAAGGAGTCAGTCAACAAGTAAGATCTAGCTGGGATACAAGGAATGTTTATTGGCGGAAGCTTGCTTAAGTATCTGATTGATGTGAATAGCAAACAGTTGGAAAATTATAAAGTGCATATTGTACATCATACATGAAGAAATATTTTCTGTATCATCAGATTATGTGTAGTGTAGAGGTTAACACAAAAAAATGTAAATGTGAAGCCAGGTGTCCTCTTCTATTAGACATAACTGTAGTCATCTTTTAGCAAAATATCACTACTTTACAAATGGGACTAATGTTTTTCAGGTTATTCCTATTTTGTTAGAATTTAATTTATTTTTTGGTGGTTCTGGGGATTGAACTCATGTGCTTGCTAGACAAGTGCTTATTCTACTGAGTCATCTCCCTGGTCCCTAGAAGTTAATTTATAATTCTATTTTGATTCCATAGTTTTATTTTTTATTTTTATTTTTATTATGATACTGGATATCAAACTCAGGACCTTGCACTTGCCAGGCAGGTGCTTACTCAGCTGAGCTATATCCCCAGCTCCAGATTTCATAGTCATGTGTATAGTTAAGTAGCATAACACATGGATAAATTTCTTTTTTCCAGGAAAAAATGACTTTTTGAAGCTAGTAAAAATAATGATTTATAATAATTAGTTGGACTTCTAAACCTTTTAAGTCTATTGCTTCCTGACTCACATTGATATACCTTACTATAAATAAAATGATTTTTATGATATATTATGTTCAATCAAGGTAGTACTGACAGTAAGGGTTGGAATGGTCTCTAGGAAAAATCTGGATTGAATTTATTCATTTAAGCTAAAATTATTACTTCCTTGTTATTGATACTGACATTGTGTATATACTAGGTAATCATTTATTCTTATCAAATGAAATTAACTGGAAACAAAAAAAACATGGCCTAATGAAGACTCATCTTGATATTTGTATCGGTTCAGTTTTATTTAAAAATTGTAGATTGATAATAACAGTGTGAATAAATGGTCTTCAGTTATAAAAATAAGAGGAGGTATGTTTTTCTATTTTAGGAGGAATAATTTTCACTTGTGTGAGTATGAATCAACTGAAAATCTGATATTTGAATGCAGCAGGATTGGAACATTTTCAGAGTAGAAATCTAGCCAGTTTTCAAGAAAAATCACAATGTTTCAGCTTTGAACTTTAATGTATTTGGAACATATGCAGCAGAACATTTTCTTCTTAGTATCTTCTGCCAACTAATTATGTATACCACATTTATTTTTCCCTTATGCTTGGGAAATCTAAGTGTGTGGTAGAATAATTTTCTGATTCATAGTAGAATCAAAATGAGAGATTTTGAAATTTTCTCTTGAAATTACATGCAAAAATGAAAATATTTCATTCATTTAAAATTATTTATTGAATATTGTATGCTAGACTCTGAGAAACAGGACAGTGTTCTGTCCTTTAGAATTATAATGGAATGGTGTGGGAGAAGATGGAATTTTAAATTCATAAATGTCCTGTAGGAGATAAAACATAATGAAATGGAAGATCTTAGCTGAGATAGGATGATTTGAGTATCTGTCTAGAGGGAAATCTAAATTTTTTCAGTAGCTCTAAGGTGGGAAAAGTTTGGCATACTTCTGGAGTAGAAAGGCCAGTGTGGAAAGAACACAGTGAATATGAGTGCTAAGGGCTGAAGTAGTAGAGGTTAAAGGAATCTGTGAGTTTTGATTTTACTTTAATTGTAGTTGGGAGTTCTTGGAAGGCTCTGATGGGCATGTTTTGACATTTTTAAGTATGATCCCTGCAGGTTTTGGGGGAAAGAACTTAGAAGGGTTAAATGAAAGCTGGATTCCTTCCTTCCTTCCTTCCTTCCTTCCTTCCTTCCTTCCTTCCTTCCTTCCTTCCTTCCTTCCTTCCTTCCTTCCTTCCTTCCTTCCTTCCTTCCTTCCTTCCTTCCTTCCTTCCTTCCTAGTATGATCCATGCAGGCTTTGGGGGAAAGAACTTAGAAGGGTTAAGTGGAAGCTGGATTCCGTCCGTCCGTCCGTCCGTCCGTCCGTCCGTCCGTCCGTCCGTCCGTCCGTCCTTCCTTCCTTCCTTCCTTCCTTCCTTCCTTCC
>PVKA01006077.1:25626-86101 GCA_004027165.1 Ctenomys sociabilis | reverse complement strand
AATACATCTCATCTTTAGTCTCTAACATCAACTTATTACTAGTAAATAATTTACAATTGAGAAAAAGGCAAAGTAAATAACCAAAGGTAAAGATCATTTGTTTATTTATTTATTAGTTTATTCACTGATCATTAAACAGTTCCAAAACATCCCACTGGTGTGTTTACTTTCCTTTTCAGTCATTTTAGAAAAATGAGTACTGCCTGTCACTCACACAAGACATTTGGCAACAAAATACATGAGAAAGAAATACTTAGAAGAAAAAGAACTTCAAAATTATTTATTTATTTATTTATTTATTTATTTATTTATTTATTTATTTATTTATTTTAGGGAAGGGTCTACAAGGTGTTCAGGGTCTCACTACTAGATTGGACTAAGTGATTCTTCTGTTTACAGCCTCCAAAGTGCTGGGATTACAGATGTGTACCACCAAGCTCAGTCTCAATTGTTGTCTCAGCGTTCTCTGATGGTGGGGCCGACAAGGCAGAACCTGGGACCAAACCCCGGAGCAGAGTCTGATTACAGGTGCTTTAAACTTTTTAAACTGTTTGACTGGCCCTAATATAATTTAAATAGAGCTAAAAGTAAGATTCATTTCTCTTTTAAAATGCCTTTCTTATAATGAGAAAATCATTAAGGTCTCTGCAAAGCCTATGCACTAGGCCAGAATGTTGTTCCCATTGGTGAGATTGTTCTTCTAGTGGAAATAACTGGGGACATGCTGACCTGACCAAGCCACAGTGATCCTCACGGGAACTAAGAGCCAAGTCCAGCTGCAGCTCTGCTCTAGGCCCCACTTCACTCTTCCTCCTTCCTCTCTATACCCTGTCATGCTGTTGCTTCGCTGTTATTGACTCAAGTTTAACAATGGGGCTGGGGACATAGCTTGGCAGTCTAAATGCCTGCCTGAAAAGCAGTCTGGAACCACATGCCTTGCTGGCCCCAGGATCAGGCATTGATCCCAGCCACTGAAACTGGCTCTAGTGGTGCACATCTGTAGTTTTGTTTCAGCCGCCCAGCACTGGAACTACTTAAGAGCTAGCTACTTTTTATTTGATCCTTTTTTTTGCACCCTCTGGCATTCCTTGAATATTTATAGAAGGAAAAAGGAATAATATAAGGAATGAATGCTAAACAGATACTCTACTGTAAAGTCAACAAATGATAGAAGCCACTATTCATTTATTTTCTACTGACCATCAGCAATAGAAGTTGTTCTACGCATAACAGGACAATCCGGAAAGTAAGAGGTGTTAGTGGAACATTATAGACAAAGTAAGAGATTTAGTCTGTTGCTCAAAGTCACAGGCCGGTGTGCAAAAGTAAACATTTGTCTGTTTCACCCTGGAGCACAAGAGCTTGTTCTCCAACACCAGACTGACTGCCAAACAGGATTATCCTCCCATACGGAAGCCTCAGAAAGATAATTTTTCTTGAGTTACTCACCATTGGCCTCCCCTTGGAATACTCTCCTTCAGTGTTAGTTTTCTTGAGCTTCCTGTTTGGATGTTTTCAAGCACAACATTCTCCACATTTAGAACATCCTCTGTCTCCAGCCTTTGATTCCAAGTTCACATAACATTGGCCTTATGATGAAGGATGACTCAGCCTACCCAGTTTCTGCATTCTATTTTAAACCTGGAGAAGAATTATATCACTAGATTTTTTTTTTTTTTAATTTTGGGCTCCTCAGATGAATTAGGGCTTTGGATGTCTTCTTTGACACAAAAGGTTTATGATTAGGTTTTCTGCACCTCTGATTCTTCTGTGCCATCCTCTGTAACAGTCAGCATGTCTCCTGTCCCAGTTTCCTCTCTGTCTAGTGCCACCTGAGGCATCCCTGGTGAGCATATTTGGACCGCTTCCCAAGTTCTTGGTTCTCTATGGCTCTAATCTAGGTATTCTCTGCCTCATTTCCAAAACAGCCTCAGTCTTACATACCAGAGTGCAAGATAAAGTGATTTCTAGAACACCAAACCTGCATAATTCTGACAAAACATTTTTATACCAAGTGGCATTGGGAACATAGCACATGTGAAATTAACTGTATCATTCAGATTAAAAGCATAGATCATTATTTAATACACATTTTCAAATATAAGTACATTTTCCCTTAGATTTAATAGTGTAAGAGGAATTCAAGATTTTCTAACATCACTGCTTATGCTAGGACCCAAATAATTCTACTGCTATTAGAGAAGATGAAATTCTAATTTGCCCAAGAATCACTGTCTCTTGAAATGGCAAAGTATTAGCATTCCATATTTTCAGTTTTTAGTTCTTTCCTATATCTGAAAAGTTGCTGTATATCAAGAAATATTTTGGCCCTGATTCACAGCTAAAAAAATAGTCTAGAAACCTGACTCCCTGAAGAATATAGTGCAAAATTATCCAATTTTATTATCCTCTACAGATTCAGAGAATTGTTGGTATGAAAAAACATGGCAACGAATCTAATTCAACCTCACACTCAATGCCTTCAGGCATATCACATGACTCCCTAGAGAGATCGAAATGTATTCTATTTTTAAAGATTTCCAACCATCACACAACCTTACTCAATAAATCCTTCCTGTGTACAATTACTTTCAATTCTAGGAAACATCTAAACTGAAATCTCTTATTCTACATTACTGTGTCCTCTGCTTCCTCTTGTCTTGCCTGCAATATTAGAGTAAATGCTGACTGTATCACCTCATTTATTGAGCTTCAATCTATATTGCAACAAATAACTCAAAACTTACTTTATAGGTTCAGTCTATCAACAGAAAATTCTCAGGCACTATGATTATTTTTATCAGTAGAAAACTTTTAAGCGCCCAAAATCTCTTCTAAGTTTCAAACAATACTGGGTTAGCAGGAAACATTTGGGTTGATTGTCCACAATTACTAGTGAGTAAGGGCTTGGAATTCTAGAATTCTAGCTCTAGCTGCAACAAAAAATCTCTTGAAAGTTTCAGAGGATGTTTAAATAACACTGGTGTTCTATAGCAAGACAAGAACAGCTTTTATTTTAATTATATTTTATTTCTATTTATTAAATCTGAAAAGTTACATATACCTAGTAGTTACACATGGCACAAATACATCTTAAAAATTGTTTAGTGAAGACTTTATTTCGTGGAAATTATTAAATTTTACAAAAGTGGGGAATTTCTTCCTCTTTTTGATCATTATGTGGTTACCGTAGGAATTAATTCACGTTAAGTATCAGACTATGACATAGAAATATGGAAAATTGCTCCTTATTTTATTGTGATTAATTTGTGAATAAGTATTTTCAAAATTATACAAAATATAAGTACGATTATTAGACATTAATAAGATGCTTATCTTTTTAAAGTGAATAGAACTATTTCTGGAGATTTTTAAAGAATTTAAAGATTTAAATGTTAAATTGATGTAATCCATAATTTGTAACATATTTTACAAGCTTTCTACATTAAATTTATATTTGAATCTACAAGCCAGTAATCATGGTAGGTAGGACCTATCAGTTCAGTCCTTTATTCTGTACATGTGTCATGGATACATGATTAATTTAAGAAATACACATTCATGATACCATAGTGAAAATCTACAAACAATAGCATCATATCATGCAAATGTTGCCTAGGTTTGTTTACACATGTAAGCTGTCAGAATTTAAATTTAAATACCCACCAAAAGTCTCAAGTGTTCACAGGGGAGGATTTCAAAGGTAGTTTACAACATAAGTGATTTAAACTCACTGTTACAACATAGGAGGCAAAGCAAAATAGCTCAGCAGATGAAAGCACCTGCAAGCAGGTTCAGGCGCCTAAGCTTTGATCACCCAAGCTGCAGTGCCAGCCTCACCCCCAGGACAGGCTGAGACATCAACTGAGACTGGGTGTGGTGACGCACCAGTCTGTAATCTCAGCTCTTGGGAGACTGTAAACAGGCAGAGCACTATGAGCCTGATCCAGTAGCGAGACCCTGAACACCCTGTAGACCCTTCCCTAAAATACAAAAGAAAAAAAAAAAAAAGAAGAAGAAGAAGAAGAGAGGAACAAGTTAGAGGTGGTGAGTCACTGGGGGCTGCGTTTAAGGGCTCTGCCTCTTGCTCTGGCCCTTTCATTCTCTCTCTGCTTCTTGACTGGTGTGAGTTAGGCAGTGTTGCTCCACCATTCTGCAGTGCCATTTCTGCAGTACAGCCAGTTCACCACACACTGAAACCTTAGACAACACAAACCAAACTAAAACTCTTCTTATGTAAGTTGGGTATGTCAGATATGTGATTCCAGTAAACGACAGATGACACAATAGAAAAAAAACCCTAAAAAAATTTTAAGAGTCAGGGTGGGGTATAGCTCAGTGGAAGTATACCATTTGACACTTTCTAAGATTGTATGAGGTAATAGGGAACTGAGTAACATGGCTTCTGTATGTATGTGTATATAATTTCATTTTTCTATTTTATTTTGTATTTAGGACAGGTTGTACAGGGTGTACAAGGGTCTCATTGCATAAATCAGACTCATATTGATACTCTCATTTATAGCTTCCCAAGTGCTGGGATTACAGACATGCATCACCAGGCCCAAATGCAATCTCAGTTCGCCCAGGGGGTAGGGCCAGCATGGCAAACTGGGTATCAAATTCTGGGCCCCTGTGTCTGCTTAAGCAAGCATTTTAATCCACTGAGCTATATGGTTGGCATTATACTTTCATTTTTCAGTAGCAAATTATATTTATATTATATAGAGGACATCCTTGTCTTCTACCAGATCTGAGAGCAAAAGATTTCAGTGTTTCCCCATTTAGAATTATATTAACCATTGGGTTGTCATAGATGGCTTTTATCAGATTGAACTAGAAGCCATCTATTCAAATTTTCTGTAGGACTTTGAACATGAATGAGTGTTGGACTTTGTCAAAAGTCTTTTCTACATCAATTGAGATGATCATGTGGTTTTTAGATTTCGATCTATTGATATAGATTTGCATATATAGAGCCATTCTTGAATCCCTGGGATGAATCCTACCTGGTCGTGGTGTATAATCTTGATGATTTTCTGTATTCTATTTGCTAGGATTTTACTGAGGATTTTTGCATCTATGTTCATGAGAGAGATTGGCCTTTTTTTAGTTGTGTGTTTTACTGGTTTTGGTTGCAGTATAAATCTTGCCTCCAGGAATGATTTTGGGAGGATTGCTTCCTTTTCAATTTCATTGAAGAGTTTCAGGAGAATAGGGATTATGTCATCCATAAGTTTCTTCTCGAATTCAGGACCTGGACTTTTCTTTGTCAGTAAATTCTTTATTACATTTCATATTTCATTGACTGTTACTGGGTTACTGAGAATTGTTATATCTCCTTGATTCAGTTTTGGTAATTTTCACCTTTCAAGAAATCTGTCCATATCTTCCATGTCTTCTATTGTGTGAGAGTAAAGGTTCTCAAAGTAGTATTGACAATCTTCTGAACTTCCACTGGGTCTGTGGTAGTTACACCCTTTTCATTCCTAATTGCTTGTATTTGAATTTTTTTTCCTCTTTTTGATAAGGTTAGCTAGGGGCTTATCGATTTTATTTAGTCTTTCAAAGAACCAGCTTTTTGATTCATTGATTCTTTGAACTGTTTTCTTCATATTAATTGAATTACTCTCTACTCTGATCTTTATGATTTATTCCCATCTCTGGGCTCTGGGTTTGGTTTGCTCTTCCTTTTCTAGATGTCAAAGGTGCAGCATTAGGGTGTTTATTTGTTCCCATTCTCTTTTCCTAATGTGTGAGTTCATAGCTATGATTTTCCCTCTGAGAACTGCTTTCATCAAATTCCATATATTCTAATAAGTTCTCCTTGAATTTTCTTTGAACTGTAGATATAGTTCAATTTATTGTTTAAATTCATCTGTGACCCACTGGTTGCTGAGTAGACTGTTTTTAATTTTCATGTATTTATGAGGTTTTTCTGTTTTCTTGCCTTGTTACTTCTAGTTTCATGCACTGTCATCAGATAACGTGCATGGGATAATTTATGTTTTCTTTCATATACTTAAGCATGACCTCTGTACTAGTATGTGGTCTATTTTGGAAAATGACCCATGTGTAACTGAAAAAAATGTGTATTCAGCTGTGGTTGGGTGGAACACTCTGTGTATGTCCATTAGGTCCATTTGTTCCAAGCTCTGGTTCAGTTCTGCTACGTCCTTGTTTATTTTTTGTCTGGTTGACCTATCTTTTTGAGATAAGGGGTGCTAAGGTCTCCTAGCAAGACTGTGGTATTGGATATTAATTTTTGAGGTCCATTAAGATTTGTCTTATATAGTTGGGTGCTCCCATGTTTGGTGCATATACATTTATGAGGGTTACTTCTTCCCCTTAAATTTTTTCCCCTAACCAGCATATAGTGGCCTTCTTTATTTCATTTGATCATTCTTGGTTTGAAGTTGAGAATGCTGAGAAAAGGATTGCTACCCCTGCTTTTTTGGGAGGTTTGGGGGCATGTAGTATTTTTTTCTATCCTTTGGCTTTCAGCCTATGAACTTCTTTATGTGTTTCCTGTATATAGCATATTGTTGAATTTTTGTTTCCTAATCCACTGTGCCAGTCTATTTCTTTTAATTAGTGAATTGAGTCCATTTACATTGATGGTTATATTTGAGATGTATTGATTAACAGTCAACATGTTATTTACCTGTTTTTGTTTACAATCTTTTTCTCCTGTATTTAATTGTTTGCACTATTTAGTGGGTTCCTTCTGGTGAGTGGCTCCACTGAAGATAACAATGTGCAATAGTGAGGTCATGATTAGAATGCCTGTCTTTCTGGTCTTGTAAATATGTACTGCTTGCCATGACATATTAATTATTGCCGTACTGTCTCTTAAGTGAACTTTTTTTTTTTTCTAAAGAGGGTAATAAATGAAAAAAGAGACAAGAAAAAAAATGTCATAGGACTTTCCTGCTACAATGATGCATATGGTTAGATTTCTAAAATTCTGTGTAAGGGGCTGGGGAGAGTAAGTGCTGTAAGTGCTTCCCTGGCAAGAACAACAGCCTGAGTTCAATCTATGGTTCTGCAAAAAAGAAAAAAAAAGTAAAATTCTCTGTAGAAATATGTAATTGTTTATTCATATTTTTATTTTTTAATTTTTCCATATTCTGTAGAGACTTAAGTTTAATATATAAATACTTGATGGAAAATACATGTACCATCTTTTTTCTTTTCAGAACTGTGGATTGAATTCAGGCCTTTATGCTTGCCATGGAAGCACTTATTCCACTGAGCCATCTCCCCGGTCCCCTACATGTTCCATGTTATGCCTAAGATGTTTTATATTCAGACAGATAGTTAGGTTAAACCCATGTAGGGTAATAATAATCTTCTCTTCTGGAATGTTAACAACCTAATTTTGCAGCACAAAAATTAGAGAAAAAGAAGGCTGCAAGGACAGTGAACTTTTTGGCCCTCGTCTTTCAAGGTACATAATCAGGACATAGAAGAACTCTGTACTGTAACATCATTTAACTCAGTTATGTTCCAAATTTTCTGATCAAGGAGATTATGGAGCCACAGAGTGATGTGATCAATGATGAAGTGTGCCTAAGGAGAGTCACATGTAGAGAAAACATTCTTACAGGCTTTCACAGAGAGCAAATTGGTCAGGCGATGGCAGCGACTCATCCATATGGTTGACACTGACAAATGATCTACAAAGTGCAGTACAGGGTTTCATGATAAGTCCTGGGTGCACTTGACTATTCTTGTCAGATATAAAAGTTAGATTTCTTGTTATATAAGTCTTACTTTATCTTGATCTTAACCATTCAGCAGAAAAGCATACAAACAAGGTATGAAAAGTAAAGACATGTTAATATGCTGTGCTGAGCTGTGGAAGGCTCAAGTCAACAGCTTCAGACATTGCCTGTCCTGTGGATAACCCACTACTATTGTGGACTACTGGAATACATTGGAATATTTTGCAGAATTCATGCACCTACAATATTTAGATGCCAAAGTAATACCCATCTCTGATAAAACTAAACAAAAAAAGGAGACATAAATGAAGAACCTTTTGTATCTGAATATAGAATATAGTTAGGATAGATATATAGATACTCTTTCTTAATTCAAGAAGGAGAAAGATTTGTACTAGTGATGTTTGCACAGAATATCATGTCTGCATCTTGTGTATGAATGACTATTGTGAGGACAACAATATGCAATGTATTAGTTGTTGTAACTCTCCTACTCACCTATTTTGAAAATATCTCATTGCAATTTTTTACTCAATAAAAGTAATTAAAATATTTATATTATTTATACACAACTTAGATAATTACTGTATATATATGAATTTTTAGTATCGCATTGCTATTAATACTATATCCAGTGTTTTATTTGATAACTAAACTATTCAAAAATTTTATACATATTCTGCATCTAACATTGATCTTTTTCGATCAGATATCCCCATACCACTTCAATTTTTTTTATCATCTTTTACCTGAAGAATCACTGCAAGATTTTCTAATTTCTGTCATCCAAATATAGGAAAATAAATCTAAAACCTCTTTACTCTCTCAACATTCACACTTCTAGTAACTTTCAACTAGTTGTTAACAAAGTGTCACTAGTTCTATCAAGCCACTCTTACTACGCCGTTGTAGGGATTCTTTGTTTTCTCCCTATTTTCCACAACCTACAGTATTAGTTTTCTTCCCTTCCATGCCTATCATTTTCAAATCACTGCTCAAAATTATGTACAGCATTTATTAATCCACCATGCATTCATCTTTTATCCTTGGATAATTCTATTAGTTCCCTGATCTGAAACCTCACACAAGAAGCAACATTGTTTCACACACTCATAATACAGCTTTTCTGTTATCCTATGGTTAACATATACTATTGCTTCCCACACTATTTTTCTTTCTACTTAGATTTTAAAATCTTAGAGAACTTTCCAATTTTCTCTAGAAAATATGTTTATACAAACATTTATTTTATTTTTGTTTTAGAAAATTTTTTAAATGACCATTATTATCTACATGGGAGTTAGAGAGTAAGAAATTTGAAAACCTAATGACATAGTATCCCACTTTCACTGATGCAAAACTCAAACTAAAAAACAGCTACTAAAATGACACATATTTACTTCTCAGTATTTACTTTTGTTACCTACTTGATATACTCAGATTTGGTGAAATAGCTGTAATTTACCTTAAATGCAGAAAGCAGCTTTAAGCATACTAATCTGTTCTTCAAAGTTATTTTGCTCCTTCATCATTAGTTTGCCTTTTTTATTAGACTTTCCATGTAAAAAGAGAATAAGAACATGAAGATATTTAATTCATTCTTATAATGAAGGAAAATAATCAAACATATAATCTTCAATGAAATCAACAATTATTCTATCAATGACATTTCCTTTGGTCTCCGATGAACCAGTTAAATATTTTCAAGATTAACTATTCTTAACTTTGTGTCTTTCATGAGCAAACAGCCACCAGCTAAAACTGAAAGGCATATCGAACAATGTTAAAATATTTTTAGAGGGTCACATGTAGCTATTTCAGTATAGAGTGATAACCTATGGAAGCTAATAAATTAAAAGAAAATATCTAAAAATAACACACTTTCTCAAGTTTTGAAATATAAATTTTGGATTTACTTGACAGTCACAAAAGTTGAAAAATCACCTTTTAATTCATTTAGACACCACTCGTATGCATTTCCCCAGTGCCGAAGGTGCTGGGCAAGATCTCCCAAGGAAACTTCAACTTTACAATTAGTGTTATCTTAGACAGAATTCATCAGATTCCTTGAAGCTAGACATATAACAAGAAATTATTACAGGGTAACCTTTAATTTAACTTTGCAGTGAATGTCTGCAATAGCCATAGGCAAGATGTAGAGACTTAGGAGATGCCACTCAAAGTCAGGGAAATCAATCTCTCTGTGCCTTCTGTTGATCCTGCATTTCCATTCCGCCCTGTGGTATGTCAGTTACACTTCATTTTTTTCCCCTGGAAGTCTGTTGATGATTGAGGGCATTATTAGCATCTTAGTGGGGAGATGGATTATCTTCTTGTAATGTGAGTGACAAAAAATGAGAAATAATATTCTGCATTTCACATCTCTCCAGTGTCTATCAGGATTGCAGCTAGCTTACTGGTCTAAAAATATTATAGCTTATTTTCTTTAGCATGTTACCAAGAGCAGTTTAATATTTTAGAAAAATAATGACAACAGGGTTCATCAGTTAGTGTCCCCAGTGAAACAAACTTCTATCACTCTGCATTCCTGTCGCTCTATTGTAAGTGATTTTGCACATGGCTACAAACATCATTTTTACCCCATTATTCTATCTATACTTACAAGCATCTGTTATCTTCCATTTGAATGTAGATGAAATACACATCTTTTGTCTTACTTTTTTTTTTTTTAATCACAAATGGAACATGAGCTTTTTACTGGACTGGTGTTGGTGTTGTTATTGTGTGTAGAGGTTAATTACACTGCATATGAATTTCATCTTATATTACTAAATGAGAGATAGTGTCTAATAAGACTGAAAGTCAATGTTCCCAGGCAACTGTGACAAACTCTTTCCTCAACATTCTTGGCAATTATGGAAGTCATGGATGGATAGACCAATAAGGAAGTCTTTTGGAGTTTTTGTGAGAAAATATTTGGTTATTATAATAGGAGAAAGAATAAGAGAAGAGCTTGCTAAGACTTGTATTTTCCTGTCTTCACAGATAACATAGTCTTTTGAAGCCACTTTTTGACAAAAATATAGAATAAAAAAGTAAAATGTCACTGAACAATGTCATACATCCCATGTCATACCCACCTTAAACTGCCCTCAGGAATTATTTCTTCATACGAGAGACATGAGGGAATCTCTATGAAAACTAATATTTTAATTTTATGTAACCTAAAGTTTAAAGATATATGTCATCTTTAAACTTTCTCATCCTATCTTTATACCAGGGTTTATCCTGTTTTGTTAATACTCTAGGCTTAATGTCACCATGACCACAACACCTTCGCCAAGTCTAAGAAAATCAGTCACTAAATACTGTTGATTTGAAATCTTAAATACACAGAAATCCACCTATCTTTCTCATATTCCACTTGCACCATTGTAACCCAAGTGGCATTTTATCTACATTTCCTGTTATACTTTCCTAGTTAGCCCTGCAGAGATTCCCCAGCGCTGAGTAATTTTAAAACCAGAATTGGTCTACCATTTGAAAGTACATATTTGATCATTTTAATCCTCTCTCAAAAAAAGATTCCTCTTTACCTAGAACAAATCCCTAAAAACTCTTTCCTTCACAGAGCACCAATGCAGTGGTCTATGCTTGACCATACTGATTCCATTACCTGGGAAGCCATCTCTGTTTTATTTCCACTGCCACACTCACTTCCAACATCTTTATCATGAACCAATTTTTCATTTCCTTGGAAAAATCTTTTCTAACACATACATTTGTAATTCTGAAGTTTGTGCTGCATCCTCTACTAAGCTAAGCAATGTGAAGACACGTGAATAGAAAAATTAACACTGATCTCCTCCTTATTCTGATGCCAGATAAATAATTTTCCCAGGAGAAAAAGACAGCGGTCTCTTCCTGCATCTTTATTAGGAAAGAAACATACTGGACATTTCCAACAAAGAATCTAATGCCTTCAAACTACATTTTCTAACATAAATTATTATGGTGATTCTACACACACACACTTATCTTTGTGATGAACCCAGAACTGAAGCAGTCTTAGTATGCTAACAAAAATCAGGATTCATTACAAAGCTACAGGCTTTTGTCAGGAAGGTGGTAAATTTGCCCAAATAAGCCATTTGGCTTTGGCAAGGTTCCATGGAAGTGGATTTTCTAAAGAACTATTAACCAAAAGTAAATTTAATCCTTAACATCTCAGTGTGATGAAGATAAAAATACAAAGGTATAAATAGACATAAGCTCTCAACTGCCCTGATTATCTAGTAAGACTGCTCCTTGCTCAGCCTGGTTCTAAGGACTCTTGGATTGATTTAGTAATGTAATGTTCAGAAAAATGACAAGCTTGGAGAGATTAAACTGATTTAGATAAGATTGAATCTTATACAGAGAAAAGAGAAATTGAGAATGTGTAAGAAATGAAACTAAGCTGGAATAAGAAAGTCCTAGAGGTTGGAAACTGTCTTGGATATCACTCTGCAGAGAAACAAGCTAGAAGAGGATATTAGCAGGTTTACTCTACAGTACATGGTACATAATCCCACCGTTACCACATACCAAATTCACAGTGACTATCCAAACTCAGTTTTATATTGTATTTTAAAAGATAATTATGCTAGGATAGGCATAAGGAAGAAGTGTTCTATTCTAAAGTTGAGTTATAATTAATTTAGTTCACCTGTACCCTTAGTAACTAGGCATTTCTAGCTAATTGTATTTAATCAGGGTATCTTTCAATGAATAGAGTTAAAGGAGAAACAGTTATTATGGAAACTGTAATTCATAACAATGTTTCTTTTTCTTTTTTTGATAAGGCAGACTCCCTCAGTCATTCAAATAAAGACCTACATAAATTACTTTCCATGCCTAGCCACTGAAGGTAATTCTGGACTATCAGAAATTATCTTACACTATCTAATGATAAACATATGAATAAACATATCCATTTTTTTAAAACCAAAGATTTCAAATTTCAAATGATTTTGCTTTATGTAATTGCTTTCAAAGATGGATAGACATTTATTACAGTTTATCAAATATGGATGAAAATATTTTATTACATTTTAGGAGACCATATTCAAGTCTTATCTGTGAAACAAATACTCAGGCACTGTTAAACTGTGCTGAGGAACAACACCTAGTCCTTTTAGAAATGCTCTGCAGTCCAGTTCTTTCAGAGGATTGCAACGCTTTCTATTGATAGTCAGTGTTCAGTCTCGTATTTTGTAGAGCACATCACCATACCCTCAGAACAGAAAAATGATTCATACTTTCTTAGTGACTCATTGATTAATCTTAGATGTGCATTTCTAAAATTGGAAGTTTGATGAAAAATTTGAGCTACAGGGAAATTACAAACATTGTCACAGCTGGTAACTTTTATAGTAGAAGGACGAACTTTATGAAACTGTATGTTTATGCCTATAACTAAAAATTCATGTATTGGGAATATTGCTATGGTAGGTGATGTTTGGTAGATACAAAAATAAATAAAACAAAATTCTTATCTCACAGGAACAGAAAATGTAGCAGTAGCTAGGAAAACATTCAATAGAATGTGAACACACCACACATAATTAGAACAGTTAACTGTCTTAATCCGCGACACCATGGTATAGGCAAAGTGATAAGAATAAAACAATACAGCTTAGGAAACATCAGAAATTAGTTACCATGTTCGTCAAGATTGAGAATACAGTCTAGCATGTGGTTTGATTCAATAGTACTTATATGGGAGGACTATGTGTGAGTATATCTGTAAAACCATTTATAACTAAAGATATAAAATAGCTGGAATGGCTTTAAGCACATAGTAACATGCATAATTTCACACCATACATGTCGTGGCAAAATCTAGGGGTGGCCTAACAAAAGGACTAGACAACTAGTGCTGTACCTAACTTGGATTTATAAGAAACAGTCTGTTGGAAGAAAATGCCTGAAATGTGAAGAGGAGTTTAAAATTCTTCTGAAGAATAAAAAAGATACAGACTTTGTACTCAGAGCTCAATGCTCAAATAGTAACCCTGCTGCCTACCAAGAAGGCATTGGAGTTTAATCTCCCAAACCCTGCATTAAAATTAGCTGCAAAATAACAGTGCTAATATCTAGTCTGCAAACTATAATAAAAAGCACATAAACATCAAATTATAGCATTTCAGATGTTGTACAGTTTGCATCTCACTAACACTTTCTGTTGTTTTTGTTTTTTGAGACCGTCTCACTGTGTAGTTCAGACTGGCCTCAAACTCATGGTGATCCTCCCAGCTTGCCCTCGCAGGTGCCACCACTTCTGGCACACCAACAGTTTTAAAAGCAGGCAAATTCTACATTGAATTTAATTGTCTATTCCTCACCACTTGCAAATTGTATGGCTGTAGAAAAATTATTTAAGTTATTACCCTTAATTTTCTCATTTGTAAAAATGGATAAAAATGGTACTCATTCACCAAGTAATATAAAAGTATGCCAACTGATCCTTCAAATCCTTTTCTATTTTTTCTTGAACCCTGTTGAGGAAGAGTTTTTTAAGAGCTGTTTTCTCTAGGTATTTATAATTTCTGTATTTCTTACTTATTAGTTCTCATTATTATCCCTTTTTAACTTGTGTATAACATATAAATGAGGTGAGGACAATAAAAATTTCTTATTCACAGGGCTTCATGTTCCAAATTAATTAAACAGACAAGCAGAAAACAAAAGTGGTAAAATCAAGAACAAGAGGAATCTGTTTCCTGAAGGCAAAGCATTGGACTTACAGTAGCACTGCTATAACAAATTAATGAGAAAAAGAATTTCCAATAGCTCTCTGAGCAACAATATAAATAAAGACATACTGTTAGATAAAACTTTCTAAATGAGTTATTGCTCCTAGTTATACTTGATATCAAGGTCAAAATTGCAACCTTGTTTGTAGCTCTCTCTCCTATAGGGTAAAAGTCATGTCTACACTAACATATCTATAAATTAAAACTTATGGCATGCTGTGAAATTAACTTCCTCAGGTCACCTTGCAAACTCTCATTTCCATTCTATCCAGTTTCTATGAATTTAAATCATATTTCCCTTTCAAATAAACTGTAAAGTTACCTATTGTACTTAAAATGCCAAAGGATTTTATTATAATTATCATATTAGCACAATGTATGTTTATAATTCTATGCAGCATCCAATGCTTCATATCCTCTTAACAAAGACATGGAACAACCATGGAACTTCACTCATATCATCATGTGCAACAAGAAAATTGGCTCATCTTAAGTAAAGAGGACCAATCAAACAAGAATTTTTCTCCTGGAGAAAATTTTCATATAAACCACAAAGAGGACACTGGCTAAGTGTCCAAAGGTAAAACAGGCATAGTCAACTAGTCAGATAATCATATTCTAGGCATTCAGAAGATCCAAGTCAATTATCAGTGGCCAGAGATCAAGGGTCACTGATTCAGCCTTTCATAAATTCTATGTAAAACGATATTGAGTAGATCACTGTTAGAAATGTACATCCAAATACAAAATTCATATGCAAAATAAACTGAATTATGAAATAAAATAGGAGAAAATAGACTGAATATAATATTAGTTTGTGAAAATATTTGGTAATGAATTTTCATTTTAAATTTTGCTAACTGCTGAAATTTAATGATTCTTAAATAATCAGATTCAGTGACATTAAATTATTAGTCAGTGTTGAACTGATCTTAATTTTCTACCATAAGTACACATTTTACATCAATGTAGCAATGTATGGTATTTAAATTACAAAGAAAAAAATAGCACAGATCAATTGGCAATATATTTTTATGGTTATTAATTTAATTTGCTATTAACAACCCATTTTGAAGAAACGCTGCCATGCTACAGTAGCTTTCACACTCCTACCACAAGGCAATGGCTGGCAATATCCCTAACAGAGCCCAGGATCCCTTCTTACTACAAAAATAACTCCATTTTTACCACTGAACAGAGAGAGCTAAAAAGGCTCTTTTGAACATAGAAAATAGGTGTATATTGATTATTCTTCTTCATATAGTTCTCTAGATCCTCCTTCTAATTACAGCACTTTTGGTTACACAAAACTACTTGGTGCTAATTATCCTTAGCTACTTTCCATGGGAGCGCTCTTTATGTGTTTCACTTATACTGCAGTATTGTCATAATAATAATGACAAGGGGACACTTGTCATTGTGAATGCTATAGCATTTTCATGAAAGTGTTTTTGTGAAGTTTCCTAGCACCCTGGTTCTGAAGCAATACACCCATGGACAGTTTTTACTTACTTATTTACTATCATGTCTACTGAATTATTCATTTTATCCCTTGGGACAATAGATCAGTATACAACTCGGTCAATCAGGAATGGCGTGGATTGCAAAGTAATGCTCTACAGCCATGAAAAATGAATAGAACCTTGACTTCATACATAAATATTGAGAAGCAATTTCATTTTACAAAAAACACTGCAAAATAGTACTCAACAGCAACTTCTCAAAACTTTTACATTAAGTGAAATGTTATTAAATTTGAGATTGGAGCTCAATCTACATTTCAAATTAGTGTACTTGTCTACGGGACATCCTGAGAAGGTGGGGTGTATGGATAAAATAAAGTTACAGGTCTAGGCAATCATGGTAGACCTTAGTCATGTGCTTGGCTGCACACTATCTTTTCAGATATCCTTTGCACTTGAATACTCAACATGAGTTATACTATTCCAATTCAGAAATCCAAATGAAAACTCCTATATTCTTTTACAGTGGCAAATTCAGACATACAGCCTAGGATATAGAAATGAAGAGACTTGATCCAAGTAGAATATTTGTGGAAAAGTTCGTACTGTACTGGGAACTTTTTTGCAGTGGCGTCTAGATACTCCTGTTGACAGAAAGAGGCAAAGGCGACCCAAATGATGCAAGATCAAGCTTCTCACCTCAAATGTAACCTCACTGAAATCATGGGTGATTCTTCTTTTTTTCTTTTTTAAATACAGTGTCTACAGACTCTACAGGGTCTCACTACATAGGTCAGACTCCTAGAGATTCCCTTGCTTCCCAAAAGCTGGGATTACAGTCACATGTAACCATGCCATGCCCACTCTCAACCACCCTCTCAGAGTGCCCAGGAAGCAGGACCAGCAGGGCATGCTGCTTATCAAACCCTGGCTGCTGTTCTCTGCTTAAGCAGGTACTTTAGTCTGTGGAGCCATCTTGCTGGCCCAATTCCTCTTTATGATAGCCACCAGTATAATATTCATATAACAATGGTCTTGTGGTTTGCTTCTATGAATTATTGTCTGAAAACATAGCCAAAAGCCTGACTTTTCAGAATACTCACTGATTCTGTGATCTACCAAATACTTTAAAGTTAACAACTCTAATATTTAGTTTTACCTATTCTATAAAAGAAGAACAATGACTAATGCTAAATAGATATAAGGTGAGTGAGAAATAGCCCTTATCAAGGAAGACTGTAAAATTTGAAGCTCAGGTAACTCTACAAGACTTATTCACTTGCAGAGATGTCCTATCTATTAGGGACAGTCATCTCATCCACAGAAGTTCTAAGAATTACAACGATAATAAACAAAGAACAATGTGGGTCTGGAGTTCAGTTCTTTCATTTGTTCATTTTCTTAAACTCTAATATGCAACATAATTATGAGAAATGGATATAATCTATGTAAACTGCTTAGCATAGTTTTCAGAGTACACTATTGTGTAAGCAGACATGGAGGAGAATCAGCAAGCTTTCAGTTCAATCATCTAATTTGTGGACTGAGCTTTAGACAGAGGCAGGAAGTACATACTAAAAAGAGAACATAGAATTCTCCAAATAAAATGGACTTTAAAACTTGTTTTTTATCCCAGGTGTGGTCTATAAATATGAAAAATATTAGGAAAAGGGAAAGCCTAGGAGACACCAGAAAAAATACTTCTAAATGGTTGTTTCCTATACCCTAACTATTTGAGGGTTAATCCCATGTACACACATCAAAAGGCTTAGGCAGTGCATCTAAAGTGTTTGTGGTATTCTGATCTTCCTGGTCAGTCTCTGTCTGAATGGCATGAAGACTAACTTAGCCTGCAGGTAAGGGAAACTTGAACCTCAGGTGAGTGGAGCAGGAATGTCAGAAGTTCTCATGCATCTTATTTTAATTTACATACAAAACCCACACATGCACATACACATGCATAAGCATGCACACAAAAACACACAGCATAATTCATTTCTCTCACAATTTGCTATTATAGACATGGAACTTTATAAAGAAGGTTGGTACCAGTCAGTAGGATTAGATTTAATGTATAAACTTGATACTTTTTTGGGCAACTGCTGGGACACAGCTTTCTTATTATTTTGAACTCTAGTGAAATGCTGAAGCAGTAATAATTCCTGGTGGATTAATTGCCTGGGCATTGTGCAATTATTTGATCCCTTCTATACAGACACTTCTGTACATTAAATTGATAACTGTTTGGGTAAAATAACCCACTTTTGTAAAGTGATGCTTATGGCAGCAGAGCTGCCGAATGGCCTTGGAGGCATGGATGTCAGCAGGACATTCAGTGGGGTCCTGCAAGGTACACTGAAATGGAACAACAAAGCAAAGGAAAGAAAGAGGGTGCATGCAAGACCGCTTCAGTTACTGCTCCCCACAGCAAACCTATCTCTGGGAAAAGCATAATGTTTGACAGTACAGCTTCTTAAAAATATCAAATGCTGAGTACTTTTCTCCGACATGGTTTGAGCAACAGAGCCTAACAGGAAAAGCTACAGATAGTATCCTTCAGTGAACAGAAGTTAGGGTTCTCAATGCAAGTTATGTCAAGCAACACAGATAATTGTAGGACTGAAATATTCAGGTACAGTTTGTAGACTTTATTTTTCCTGCTGAGAGAATAAACAAATTGGATCAATGTACTTGGCTAGATTAAAACCCACATGAAACAAAAAGCACAGCATAATTTGAAGGAAAGAACAGAATATCTTAGATTAAAACTAAACGGGGGCCAGGGAGATAGCTCAGTAGAATAAGTGCTTCCCTGGCAAGTGCAAGGTCCTGAGTTCAATCCCCAGTTCTGAAAAAAAAAAAATAGGAAAAGATCCTAAGTAATCAAGAGCGACAAGACATTAACCTTAGAGAATATTACATGGAGCCCTCTGCAGGCACAGAAAAGGAGCAGATAGAAAAGCAGAAATGGTCAGAGGGAGAGAAGAAACTGTAGTGAAGGTCAGAGATAACATAAAGTTGGTCTGAATGGGGTGGCTGAGAATAGCAAAGTCTTCAGTCTGCACTAGAAACTGAAGAAAAAGGAAGAAATATCATCAAATTATAGCAATTAAGGTCTAGGAATTTTTAATAATAAGATGTGGGAAGATCTCAGATACTGCAACACTACACACAATTATTTTGTGAAAGTATTTCGTGAATGTCAACTTTTCATTAATAGAACTTTTACTTGTATGTGGACCATTTTCAAGCTATGGACTATTCTCATTTTCACTTCCTCATAAGTATGTGGCCTAAAAATTAATGGGATGAGAAAAAACATTAGCAACCTTAATTTATTAATTTATCCTACATAAGAACAGTCAATCAGGCAAATACCATTTATTAAATCCCTAATAAATAAAATATAATAATACACAATAACCACTTATATAACAAAAATAAAGACAAAAAATAAAACTGTCCCTTCAAGGAAAGTCAATCCAGATTTATTACCACTAATGGAAGCGTTTCAGGTTGCACAATCTTCTATGTTTGCAAATCTGGTGAGATATTAGTCTTCAATCTATTTATATATTGTTCTTTCTTCATCTGATTGCTTATTTATTTATACTTTTTAAGTTGAGTAGCAGGGAAGGGTATTTTATTTCTCCAATATTCCTGAATTTTTACAGCGGAGCCAGGAACCTCACCTAAAGGCTATGTCTATCAAGAGAGACAAAATGGAGCTGTTTCCCATAATAACTCACAGTCCAGGACAGAAACATCTAGGCAAGCAAAGCACTGCATTCACAGTCATGAGTCAGGAAAATTATACCAGGAAAGAACATAGTATTTCCTCATGGGCAACAGGTGTCACTGAGTGAGCCGTTCTCTGGGAGCACCTTTGTGAGTAACAGAAGGTAAGACACTTGGCTTTTTGTTTCCAAACAGATAGGACATGGAGAAAAGGGAGTTCTTGTATAGTACTGATATGAATGATAACTATACAGCCACTGTGAAAATTTGTTTGTGGAGTTTCCTCAAAAACTAAAACTGTAATTACCATATAGCCTACCTCTGGGAATACATGACATGGGTTTAAAATCCATACGTTGAAGACATATTGCAGCATTATTCACAATAATAACAATGTGGATTGCATCTCAAGTGTCCAACAGTGGATGGACACATGAACATAGTATGAATACGCACAACATAACAGAGTATTATTTAGCTTTAAAAAAGGAGGAGACACTGTAATTCAAAACAATATAGATGAACCGGCAGGGTAGTAAGTGAAATGAACCAGACATAGGAAAACAAAAACTGTTTGTTTTCTCCCCTCTCAGTTAAATACATAACCCAAAAAGTATAAAATTATGGAAACATGGAGTTAGAGATAGGCATAATGGGCAAATGATTCTTAAGCCCTGGAAAGTAGCAGTGAAATAGGAATAAATTGTAAGTATTTAAGGTGATGGATATAGTATGATTAATGTTATAGATACAACTACAATGCTATGTATTACATAATGGAATATCTATAATTTATCATAAAAGAAATTAAATTTGGAAACAGAAAAATAATGCCTCCTGAAAATATAATGAGGTAACTGTGAACTCTTGTCAAACCAGAAGCATAGGGTGCTGTCATCTTGCACCTTCCACACCTGACTCACATATTCCCTGTCATCACTGTCTGGCTCCTAAAAGTGCTTAGATATGTCAACTTGTTTCAAATAAACATTTCTAAAGAAAATTTAAAATTACAGAACTTAAAATTATGTCAGTAGTTTTTATGAAAAGAATACTAAACTACCTAATCTGTAAGAAAAATAATCTTGGGTGATCCATAGAACTGGCAAGGTCAGAAGTTGTTGACTTGAGCCTTTTACAGCTCAGCATATTAATATGGCTTTACTTTTTATATACTACTGGATTATACTAGATTATTTTGCTGAATTCACACACCTACAATATTTAAGTGGCAATGGAATACCCATCTCTGACAAACGTAAAAAATAAGGGATACAAATGAAGGA
Source organism: Ctenomys sociabilis (assembly GCA_004027165.1). NCBI lineage: Eukaryota > Metazoa > Chordata > Mammalia > Rodentia > Ctenomyidae > Ctenomys > Ctenomys sociabilis. Next base: position 65,129 of record PVKA01006077.1, on the reverse strand, counting down.
CCATTTTGTATCTGCATATAAAAAAGTTAAGATAAATATACAGCTACTTTCTCTTAATTCAATGAGAAGAAAGACTTCTACTAATAGTGTTTGGACAGGATATCATGTCTGCATCTTGTACTTTGGATAACCACTATGAAGAGAACAATATCCAATGTATTATTTACTGAAACTGTTCTACTGATCAGTTTTGAAACTGACTCATTGCTGTGTTCCTCAATAAAATAAAAAAAGAAAAATAATCTTGATCAATTATGTCACTGACCACATTTTTTTTTACTTTTCATAAACATTTTTGAATGCATACCACTATTACATAGTAATATATATATTTTTGATACAGGGTCTCACTACTCAATTTGGGCTGGCCAGGTGCTCACTCCACTATACCCCCAGATGGTCTCAAACTCACAATGATTCTCCTGTGTAAACCCCACAAGTGGTGTGATTATAGGCCTGTGCCTCCACACCTGGTCCAACAGATTTTGTTTCAGTTTAATAGTACATTTTACACTCCCATTTTCTATCTGCTCCTTCCTTCTCCTCTACTCTCAACCTCTACGTCATCTCTAATAATGATATATAACAAGAGTTGTTAAATAGGTTAATCCATGTTTTACTTCATTATGTATTTTTCTTTGAGATCAAGAGTTACCAATTTCATAAGATACCATGGAAAGAGAAATAAAATTTCATTTCAAATTCCCCTCCCACTGTAGCATGTACCCTTATAAAAAATAACATTCAAGTATGCAAGACTACATTCTTAATAATAAATATAAGCCTTAATAAGTACTATATATTTTGATGTGAAATTAGAGAAGTTGGAAAATTTGTACACATAATGAGTAAAACAAGGTTTTTAACCTATGTTATTTTTTATTTATTTTTTATGTATTTAGTGCAGGGTCTACAGGGTCTCACTGTGCAGATCAGACTTGGACTCGTAGTGATCTTTCTGTTTATAGCCTCCCAGACCTCCTAAGTGCTGGGATTATTGGCATGAATCTGTCAAACCAGGTCTCAATTGCTGGCTCAGAATGCCCTGGGGGCAGGGCTGGCATGGCAGGCCAGGGATCAAACTCCAGCCCCTGCGTCTGCCTAAATAGTCTAATGAGCTGTCTAGCCAGCCCTATATCCTATTTTAGGTTATATGTGTTGGCCATTAATTTTTTTTAAAGTTCTTTCTCTTCTGTTTTCAATTTTTAAAATTTATATTGGGGTTAGTCTACTGTTTATAGATGCTTCTAGAGAGGGAGATTAATAAAAAGAAACTACGAGTAGAATGACTTAATTCACTATTATCATTTCGGTATTGTGATTGTAAAATGTAAAGTTGCTTACTTTGGCCTTTTACTTTTTAAATATTGTATTATTTGGATGATTCTTTGCTGAGCTAGATAGAAAGGTATCAGGGTCAAGAGTGATAAATATATGTACTCTATTTGCTTTTCAGAGTACAAGGAGGATGCATCTGATCAGCAAGCAGAACAGTGCTTGATGGTATGCAAAGGCACATGGATCAGAAGAAGCTTACAGAACTAATATCTCACAGCAGCATGGATATAATTCATTAATAGTATAAACCTATTGACAGGAAATATCCTGCATACCTCTCTGAGGAAGGAGTTTTTGAACCCTTATAAAAAGTAATCTATAGGGCTAAATCTATAAGATGTACCCTTTTGATAAAAATAATTCTGTAACATTAGGACTCAAAGCTGTCAATATTATTATACACTTTGAATGTAGAGTAACTTAAATCTTTATCTCTATAATGCTGACCAAACTGTCAGTGACTAAGCATTGTATTCCTCTGCAGACTTTATGCCTATTTGCAAACTAGAGCTTTGCAATTTTTATTGTGATATTTTATTGAAATTCCAAAGAGGAGAAAAAGCCAGTTGTCTATCTGGGACTTTGCTGGTTTTGTCCCTACGTATCATTATTACAGCAGGGCCAAAACACCTGCTTCAGACTTTCTCATCTAAAGCACTTCTGTTTTTCTGTTACATTCTAATATTCCAAAGGAAGCTAAAGTAAAGCACAACTTTACAAAACAAAATATTCTCCAGACATACAGGGCTGACGTGATATAAACCTGCTTACCTTGCCTGCCTAGATTCCACTGCACCACATCTAGGCATAACTAGCATTGAGACCTAGGTCAAGCATTTTTCTATTGTGAAGGCAATCACAGAAACACTTGGCTTCTCTATTATAGTTTAGAAACAAACACCTATTTCAATGATTTCTCTAGATATTAGGAACTCACTTCATTCAATACCCAAGTTTTGGGTTCATTCAATTTCCCTTTGTGTGTAATGTGTTAAATACTCTTGTTAGATCAGAAAAATGAAAACCTTGGGAATCAACCTGGCTTTCGGCTGCATTGTCCTGATGTCTCTGCAGGCAATTAATGTGTACAGACCTAGCTGTTCTCAACTACATGAGTAGAGAAGAGGAAGGCTTTTGGCTGTACTCTTGCTGACAGTATTTTTAACAATCTTTGTTACTGTGAATTTTCCTGACTCTTAACAGACCTTTCCTTTTTGTCATTTTGATTTTCTGACTAATGGTTTCCCAATTAAAGGTTTGGCTTTCCCATTAGTTCACTCAATTTCTGCATGTGTGTGTGTGTGTGTGTGTGTGTGTGTGTGTGTGTGTTCACACACTTAGCTTATTTTTTTCTTGTTTCTATCATCATAATACAAATCGTATGATGGCATCTAAATTTTAGTATACACCATGCTCTATGTTAATAGCTTCTCTATGTTAATCGTTTCTCTATGTTAATCGCTTTACAGGATAACTATAAATTTTTCTTTATAATTTTATAAACTACAATCATTTTCTACATTCTACATATGTGAAACTGAAGAAAAGGGTGTCAAAAGAAATTCCAGTCCTTTGGAAACAAGTGTTAAAAGGTGCAACTTAACAACCTAAGGCTGCTTGGTTTCAAAGGCGATTGTAGGAAGCTTTAAAAGACAGGTACAAATCTGTTATTTTTGATATTTGACTTGAAAAATAATGGAACACTGTCAAGCCATCAAAAATAAGTAAAACCTAGGCCAGCCAGATAGCTGAGTGGACTAAAGCACCTGCTTAGGCAGAGCACAGCAGCAAGGTTCCATTCCATCTGCTGTACCAGCCCTGGCTCGGGGATGCTGAGAAGGTGACTAAGACTGGGCGTGGTGATGTGCACCTGCAATCCCAGCACTTGTGAAGCTGAAAACAGGAGGATCACTAGGAGTCTGATCTGTGTAACAAGACCCTGTAGGCTCTCTACTAAATACACAAAAATAAATAAAACCTGCCATATACAAGATCATGGATGAGCACAGAGATTATTATTTACGTTAAATAGACTAGGCCAATCACTAGAGGGGCAAACAATGCACTAACTTCCTTTTAAAGAGGTTTCTAAAATATACTCTACAAGAGTAGAATGGTGATTTTTAAAAACTAGGGGAGTGACAGAGGTATCACAAACAAGGGCAGTAGGAAAATCAGTGCCAAGCCACACTGCTCTCGAACTTCCTGAGGTGAGAACCACAAAGGGCAGTGAGAAGGTGAAGAAATGACAAGATAGAGGAAGCTGAGGTCAGGCCATACCTTCTGTCTGGATCAGAGGAAAGGATCTGCTCAACTATTGAAGCACCTTTAGTTGAACACTTGGCAGGTTGATGTCAGGTGATATCCTCTGCCTAGAAACCCGAAAGCTGGGGTTGCTTGGGTGCCTGGTGTTCTCTAGGCTGCAGCAGCTTGTTTACCTGGTTCCCTGCAGTCACTCTTGTTCTCCAACCTGCCAGGGCCTTGCTCTGTTCCTTGGAAGATGTGATCCATCTCGAGCTTCCACAGCTCCCCACAGTAGGAGGGGAAAAGGAATCACAATGGGACTGAGACCTGAGAAGATCACCTGGCTTTGAGTAACTTCTGTTTTAAGACCATCATTCAGAAATCACTTTGGGCAGTTGTACCATTTCTATGTGTTTCAGGCTAAAAAGTCCTAGTTCAGAATGAGATTTGAACACTGTCATGGATAAAACCAAGTATCAATGATCAAGATAGCTAAGCACTCTGAACACTTTCACTCAAAATTATCCTGGAGGACTTGGCCATTGCAACACAGGAAGAGGCCAAATGCACACATAAAGTGGCCTTCATTTGTAGGTATATTTCAGACTATAGAAGACCCTACTCATTTTATAAGAAAAGCTAAAACTTAACTTAGTGAAGTTATAGGATATAAAGTCAATATAAAATTTAATTAAATTTCTACATAACAGTAGCACTCAATTGTGTCATAAACTTAAATGCTATTTAGAATAACATAAAATATTTAAGGCTAAGGTTATCGAAAGATGTCTAGGATCTCAAAATTTAAAACTATAAAGTCTTGCTGAGATAAAGGAAATAATATCTACAGAAATGTCATGTTCAAGTAGTTGGAGATGCATTACAGCTGCAGCATCTGCTCTAACTTAATCTGTAGATTCTACACAACCCAAATCAGAAGAGAAGTGGACAACTTTAAAAATATATCATGTTGAATCAAAAATTCATGTAGAAATAATAAGATATGTAGAATAGCCAAACAATTATGGAAAATAACAAAAATGAAGAGTTTCATGTTAATTTGATTTCAAGATGTATTAGAAATCTGTAATGAGCAAGACACTACAGAGTAAGGTCCTATTTAGAACAATGAAAACAAATGAAGAGCCCAGAAACAGATACTCTACAGATATTTATTTATTTATTTTATTTTTGACACTGAGTCTTCCTATGTCCCTATGGAGCTAAGATGGGCTTTGAACTTACTATCCCAGGCTGACCTTGAACTTGAAGTGATCCTCCTGCCTCAATCTGGAATTGTAAGTATGTGTCACTATGCCCAGTTTCAATCAATTTTATTTTTTTTGCCTCATTAAATTCAGGGAAATGTTTTTCAATAATGAATTCTGGAATGAAAACAAAACATTGATAAAGGAAAAAATGAATTTTTGTCTTCAACTCATACCATAAAAAGTATTAATTGACAACAGCACATATCTAAATAGCAAAGTCAAAGTGTAATATACTTTATTCAGGATTCTCTAGAAAAACAGAGCCAATAGGCATTACAGTAGATGGTTGGATAGACAGAAAAATGAGAAATATGATAGGAAGTGACTTATGAGATTATGCAAACTACTAAGACATGTGACAGGCTGTCTGCAAGCTACAGAACCAGGGAAGCCTATGTCTCAGCTCCATTGTGAGGGCCTGAGAACCGGACAGAAATTTTTATGTACCAGGCACTGGTACAAGTCATGGAGTCCAAAAGCTGGAGTGTTGGAATTTAGATACGTCCTAGCGGCAGAAACAGCTTAGAAGAGGGTAAATGTGTCTTTCTTATGATTCTGCTCTTCCCTCTGGGCCCCCAGTTCATTGAATGATGTTAGTCTATTCTTACATTGGGGGAAGGGCATTTTATTTATTTGGTCCACTCATTTTAAATGCCGGTCTCTTAAAAAAGCCTCACAATCATATCCAGAAACCATTGTTTTTGATTTTTTTTATTTTAAAGAGAAAATAACAAAAACTAACAAAAACAAAACAACACAAAACCAATAAAAATGATACAGAATTTCAAACTAAGAAGACAGGAAATTAACCATGGTTGTTGCATTATACAATGCTATCTTCAAAGTACTTTCTCAGATTAGCAGATATAGACATGCAAGATTGATCAAACAATTAAACATTAACTGTTCCTTTCAATAAACCAATAGAAATTAGTAATACAGTTAAAAAGAGCTAGGGGAAAAAGACATTTGCTAGGCAATGGTTATAGAACATTACTATACATTCTAGAAATCTGGTGTATAATGCTGTACCTATTGTAAGTAAAACTACACTTCACATATAAAACTTGTCAAACAGGTACACTTCACATTAAGCTTTCCTACCACAAACTAAAACGTTTAGTCTACAAAAGCAAAGCTTCTGAGAAACATGACTGTCCTCATACAACAGAAGAATGACATTATGGAAAAGCAGCCCACTTGTATGGACTGCAGGAAAGACTGGGAACACACACAAAGATTTCAGCTTAGTTTATTGATCACATCCCTATACTGAGAGGGGAATTCGCTTCAGTCTAGGTTAGTCTTTTGTAGCTTCAATATATGCACAAAAGAAAGGTACAATTTTCTTCACATGGAAAAATTGAAACTCATATTCCAAAATTAAGTCGTTCAATCTTGACCCCACTAACCCCTAATTAACCCCACTTTCTGTGTTTGGGCTATATGTAGTTTTGGTATTTCATTTGCATTTACTTTTCTAAGGATATTCCCTACAATTTTGGTGAAAGTATCAATCTATGGTTTTGTATAAGAGATTTGTTAGCTATTTCCAAGCATCTGTTTTGGAAAAGATTTTAAGGTAGTGATTTTGACATATTGCTAGAACTATGACAATGAAATTCCTTGGATTATAGTAATGTTCTATAAAAATCGCAAGACATTATAACTATGTCTATTAGAGAGACTAAATTATAATCACTGAAGGATGGCATAACATATAAATGAGTAGCGGTGGAACTGATAATTCATATAAATATTGCATTGCATTCCAAATCACCCTTGGTGGTGAACACTCATCACTTGGTAAGCTTCGTCACCTACAAAAGAAGATTAGCCCATTTCCTATTTTTTAGAAAGGTAATAAAGATTTATTCTCAGGCATGGTGCCACATGCCTATAGTCCCAACACTCAGGAGACTGAGGAAGGAGGATCCCTGTGAGTTCAAGGCCAGCCTGAGCTACAAAGTGAGTTTAAGGCCAGCCTGAATTACAGAAGAAACTTGCCTCAAAAATCCAAAATTAAAAAACGAGGGAAAACTTTCAAAAGGTTTATGTTGTAAATTTACTGATTATATTTTTATATGGAGGAATGTATCTTTTTTCTTCTAATACATTTCATGTTTTAAAATACTAACAAACACAAAATCTCACAATGATATTTTAAGAAAGCTGTAATATCTTAGTGCATTCACTTACCATTTTAATGAAAGGAGTTCTACTTTGTACTTTGAGCTAACACTGATTCAATGGGCAGTGTGTATCCCAGTTCCCAGTATGATACTTAAGTCAATAAGTGCCACTGAATGCTAATCTTTTGGTATACTAGCTTCCCTTGAAAAAAAAGTGAATGGTCATACTTAAGAAAAAAATGAGAAGAAAAATAAAAGTTCATCTACGTGAAAGGAGAGTGGACTGTCCTACCAGCTTTTGCACGGTGCATCCCATGCCTATTTGCAGAAGCAAGGAAACTGTCAATATGATAAACTACAACTCACAACTCATTAGTGTTGAATGCAGAAGAAGAATTCGACATCAAAAATGACTGCTGAAATATTCACAATTACCAGCTGCTCAGAGAGCATTTTATATGAATAAAAAACATGTCACATTTTATTTATCAGATGCTTTCCCCTGTCATACTTTTCTTTCGATTAATGTAGTGAAAAGGTATAAAAACAACTTTAGTCTCCCTGTAGCCATGTATAGACATTAAGAATAACACAAATCCATTATTCACTACAATATAATTGCACCTACATGGATGAATAGCTTTCTGTAGCTTCTTTGCACTGAATTCTAAAGTAAGTATTGCTTTAAAGATATCTGAACACATAACATTCAGCATGCATATTTAAAAAAACCCACCATCTAAACATAAAAGGAAACAAAAACCATACTCATTTCTGAAGCTGTATATCCTGAACGAGCTGGCATTATTAACCTTGTCTCTTTAGTGACTCCAATGGTAATCATTATCTGAAAAGTAACACCATTTAAATTTTATAACACGGAAATGAATTAAATATACATTCAGACCCCCTTAAAAAATAATGATGCAGGCTGCAAATGAAAACACAACACTTGGATTGAACCTTTCCAAAGATTATCAAACTGAGACAACTGCTGCAATGTACAGTACTCCCACCATGTGAAAAGGCACAGAGACCCCCAAAAAACAAGCAAGCAAGCAAATAAGCAAACAAACAAACAACAACAAGTCCTTATTCAGTTCTACTTCAGCTCTTGTGAACTTACCGATGTTCAAACCTGTGTATAAAGGCCCTATTCTCTGAGGCTTGGCTCAGTAGTGAGCTTTATTTCTGCTGGCCAGCTCAGCATCACCTGCTCAGCTCAGGCGTGGCTCTCTTAATATGGTGGTCCTTATTTTCTGCTTTTGGTGACAGCTCCAGTCATGGTTGGTGGTCTGTCACCACCAGTAGCTATTCAAAACTACAAAAATCAAGGAAATTGTGCCACAGCTCAGTTGTAGAGGACTTGCCAGGCGTGCACGAGGCCTTGGGCTGAATTGCCAGTACTCTTTCACCCAAAACACAAATAAGTATGGCTGTCTATTTAGAAGTTGTCATTTTAGAAACATAAAGCAATTTCATAAAAATTACAAATCTGTCTTATTTCTAAATCAATCCCAACCACTCTAATGGGATCCGAAAACTCATCAATTTATATGCTTTCAGTATATCCATCTTGTACCTAAAGAATGAAGACACTGAGAATGAGGTCCTTCTCTGATATGAAATGATGTTAATAACTGCACCCTAATATTTAGTCATCCTTTACATTCCCCCCAAAAAGATCTTTTTTCTAAAGAAAAATGCTAACCCAAACAGAAGAAATCAGAGAAAGATAAAATGAAAGCAAAGTAAAACGAGCCTGCTTGAATTGTCTCTAAACATGTAGCTTTCTGTTTGGCCCATTTTTAGACATAAAAATCTGTGTTCCAGTGCATCTACTGGTCATCACCACTGAAAAATAATCAATTGCAGTGTCCACAAGACTGAAAACAAGTGGTTGTTAGAAATGAGATCTGAAATAAAGTTCTTGGGGCCGAGGAGGTGGCTCAATGGTATAAGCACTTCCCTGGCAAGTGCAAGGGCCTGAGTTCAATCCCCAGTTCCTCAAAAAAAAAAAAAAAAAAGAAAAGAAAATTCTCCTGCACTCGGCTTAAGAATTCACTACTAAAGAGAGTAAAATGAAGACCTACATAGATGCTGCAGGTTCACAGCATGCTACTACCTTCTCACTTAAGGTGCACATGCTGCACCTAGACTCTCATGACTATCAGTGTTATTCTTTGCAGTCAGGTACAAGGACATACAATCAGAAATTAAACTTTGTTGATTTTTCTCACTAACGAAGACAGATGCTGCTCATTTCCATTTCTTTTTTCCTTTCTTTTCTTTTCTTTTAATCATTTATGTATTTGGCACAAGGTCTCACTATGCAGCTTGGATTTGTAGTGATCCTCCTGTTTCGGCCTCCCCAGCGCTGGGATTCCAGGCATGCGCCAGCACACAGGGACTCATTCCCCAGCTCAGTGTTCCCGGGGCGGGGCCAGGGCAGCACGCAGGTCCAGAGATGGAACCTTGCTCCCTGTGTTTGCCCAAGAAGGCACTTAGTCTGCTGAACCTCTGAGCCAGCCCTGCTCTGTTTTAATTAAGTCCTTAAAAGCAAAAAGCAAAACAACAAGATGTGTAATTTTAGGTTTCAAAGTTAAATGTCTGTCTGCCTAAGTGAACAGACAACAGATCTGGCAAAATACAGCCTTGTGGCCTTCCTATCCAGGGTATAAAAGGGTGGAGGTCACACTAGTCCAAAAAAGACAGATGTTATACACATTAAAACACTTCTTTTTCTATAAAACAGTAAAAATGTAGGCTTTACAATTCCTTTGTAGGGAAAGATGGCTAAGATTACAGATGTGTACCAACATGCCCAGCTCCTAAATAAAAACATCAAGGAACTACATATTGCATTACAGAAGAAAGATGAACCATCCATATTAGGGAGGAGCTCCCCTTTCTAAGGTAACGGAGAATATACTTGCTTCTCATGGACCAAATGAATGCTGACAACAGCAAAGGATAATGGGCCAAACTATGTGCATGCAGGTGCAGAGATACATCAAGAGAGACAATTGTGTTTGTCTTTCATGATCTACACTGGATTTTAGATTTGGAGGGGAAAAAATTGTAAGACATAATAAAGGGAAAATTGATGATTTTATATGTTTTAAATAGGGATTGTAGATTTTCCTGAAGACTAAATATATAAAGACTTAAAACACAGAATATGGTGAGGTAAATGTGTTTAAAAAGTTTATAAATTTCAGACATGGACTTCTTATCATAATCATTCTGATTAAGTTGCAAAAAAAAAAAAAAAAAAAACAAAACAAAAAAAAAAACACCTTTCACTATTGAAGTCCTTATTTTCAGGAATTTCCTGTGTTTGGAAATACATAATAACTGACTTTCCACAAGGTAGGAATTATAATCTCCACCTCCCACATAAACTTTCTGAATTCCATTGTAGAAACCTAAGTTCACTGAATCTAAGATGAGACAAGTCCAGAACTTTTAGAAACTGAGACTCAGCAGGCTTCTGCACCAAACCACCCATGTTAGAGAGGCCGGCTGAACAAATATGAAAAAGAAAATTCTTCTTGACTAGGAAAGTGAGAATGAGAGAAATGGTGGTCACTACAGAGGGAAAATCAGCTCAACTCAAAAAACTACAGAATGCCTATTAAAATTTGTTGATTTTAAATAAACTAATATGCAAGTACGATTTTCATTTTAGAGATCAATTTTTTTTTCTAAGGATAGATTCTGTTTTCAATTGATTTTAGTTATCAAAGTGCCTAACAGTGTCTTATTAATAAAATGTCTAATACTACAGGATAAATGCTACATGCCAGATCTTTTCCAGAATGCTTTTTTCATTTTTTCACTGATATTTACAGAAAACCTAAAGGCTAGGGCTCACACTGATTAAGACCTTTGTTAATTCAGCTGGGATCAAAACAGCCTCCTGGCAGGGAAACAATCAAAAGCGACTAATATGCAGAACATTATTAACCAATTATAAGTGGAATCTGCACTCACTATGAATACTATCCTATAAAATACTTAAGAATACTTTTGGCTTTCTGCATACTTCTATAAACTGTTCATTCACTCAGGTATTTTCTACAGTGCAGGTCTGCTTCCATTCCTAAGTAACTTGAAGAAACAGGACTACAGATACATTGTTAGGGAAATCACTAAGGGACTCTCTGTATGATTTAACTAGGATCCTAGTTTCATTTCCAGGCCACCCATCCTCCAGCCGTTCTCTGAATCCAAAATGCAGCCTCCAGGGGCTCATCTTCGCTGCCATTATGGGGACACGCTTTCATCATTCCTTCTCTGAACCTGCATCCTCTTCCAAAGGTCATTAGAAAGACAGATTCCACCAGCGGGCAGGCAAAGGAAAACACAAGTTTAAAAATTACACACTTGGAGACACTAAAGAGGAAAAATCTTAAAACTTTACAGTATTATTATTAATGGTCTTTACTCAACATAGAGATATTTTTTCTTCATTAGCTTATTCCTGCATGGGTCCTTTGGTTGTTTTCATAATCCTTTCACTTCCATTTCTCAAGCTTCTGAGCCTTCCCATCACTCCTTTGTTTTCTGTCCCTTTACAAAGACACAGCCTATATTTAGTACATCAAAAAATGATGGGCAACTGGGTAGAACCTCATAGAAACCTTTCATTTTTCCCCTCCCAAACTGTGGGTTCGTCCTCTCTGCTGCACCTTGTTTCTAAAGCATCAAACCTTAGTGACATAACACGTAAAGCTGTACGATAGGAAAGTTTCAAAGAAAATTACACGGCATTTCAAAATGGCACTTCAGCAAAATGCCTTCCTGTTTTGCACACAGAAGTCCTAGTTTTTTTTTTTTTTTTCTTACAACGAAAACATAATATTTGAAAAGCCACACTGCCTGCAGCAACAGCAGCAAGTCAAAATCCCAAATGTGGAGGGCATAAAAACTTAATATTAACAGCAGATTCAAGAATTCTGATCCACTGGTAGGGCAGGCTTGCTCAATGTTGGGTCAAATAGCTTCAACTGTCTTAAGAATTGAGGGTATAACTTCACATGGTTCAAATAATGCTGCCATGCTTATCTAATGTAAAATTTCAAGGAGTTACTCTTATTTACATAACTATTCAGAAAAGATGAAAGATATCTGCTATGTAAGCTTAAATACAGCATGATTTCTCATATACGAAACCCAAAATGGAAATAAAAATTAAGACATAGAGATAGAATAGGAAGAATAAATCTTTTTCAAGTGTGAAGGGGAACAAGAGATAAAAGGAGGGTAGAGGAATAGGACAGAAGAGGGACAGGCAAAGAAGAACTGAGAAACAGAAAAGGAAAACAGCTTTTCAAATGGGAAGAGAAGCAAGAGTTGGAGGGAGTAGGAAAGGATTAGAAGGGAACAGGACAAACACAGTGGTTACATAGCAGACATCTTTCATCTTTTCTGAATAGTTACATAAATAAGAGTACAGGACAAAAAGAGCAAAGGTTCATCATATACATGCACTAACTCCCTCCTAATGTAATCATTATGTACTTCAAATATGCACTAATACAAAATAAAAATATAAATATTAAAAATAAGTGCAGACATGCTTAATGTATCTTAATATTAATCCAAACATCATGTTCTAAGAAAAACAGACAACTGTATACTGACCAACCTTATTGTATTTCTTAGAATTAAATTTGCTTTTAATTTTGAAAAATGGGAAAATTAATTTACATAGGCTTTTATTTTTTTGTGGAAACAGGGATTGAACTCAGGCCCCTCTGCTTGTCAGCGAAGCACTCTCTGGTCCCTACATAGGCTTTGACGTAAGGTCTTACTATATACAGACCACCTTGCTAACTCCCTGAAGTGGAGTCTGGATGTGAGAGCTCAGTACTGACCAAAACTGCTGAATGCACAACCAAAAATAAACAACAGGATTTCTTAGTTTACAGAGCATATTGTCAGTGGAAAACTGAGCAATTTAAGGTAATTATTGAACTTCAAAGGACAGACAAAAGAATTAAGATGTATTATACATGTAACAATTTCCAATAATGACCATAATCACTGTGCCTATGTATTAATTTTTTTAAGGTAACCCTGAAAGCTGCACAGTCTGAAGCATGTTATCCCATCACTAGGAGGCTGAGGCAGAAGGTTAAAAGATGAGTTCAGCATGGGCAACTCTGTGACTCAAGCAGGATGAAATAAGGCTAAGGATGTACATCAGTGTTAAATATCCAATGCAGCAAAAAGTAAATAATGAATACTGAGCTTTAATGCTGACTGTAAATGACACAAGAATTATTTTATAAATCTGAGGCTGTGATGCCAGAATGATACAAATTATAATTGCAAAATATGTTTTTGGTCATAATAATGATAGGACCTTCAATAATGATAGTGACAAAAAATATAATAACAGTCAGTGCTGACATATGCAACAATTCCAAAAGTTCAATGATTTATTTAATATAACTAACTCTTCAAATGGATTCTAATACACAGTATATAATCAGCCTCTATGGAAATATTTGGTGTATCTGGATGGCTACCTAGTCATAAGGATATGCTATATAATGTGTTTGTTTTTATTTTTTGCTAGCACATATTTATAAAACATAATGATTACATTTCTTGAGTGAAGTTGGCACATGTACATAACACAGCTTTCTTTTATCTTCTATTTCTTCTTTCCTTCCCTCATCCCTCCCACTACTGATCCCTTTTCCCATTTGAACAATAATCTCTCTCCCTACTTTTTAATAACTATCTTTTATTTTGCTCTTTATTATGCTTAAGTTTCTCATAGAAGAGAAACCATTTAGTATTTAACCACATATGTTTGATTTATTTCAGTTAACATTATGGCCTCATGCCTTATCAATTTTTCTGAAAATGAGTCAAGTTCAGCCTCCTTTATGGCAGATAAGCACTGTTCTTTTTACAAATAAGAGACTAATACATTAAATTCCTCAATAAAAATATGCTTTTCACTCATCCATGATGATTTTTAACATAATATACTACACATTTTCTGCAGCATAGAAAGCGCCTTTGCCTCACTGAACCAAGAACCTGAATAAACAAGCCTGGCAGTACAGTTTTCTAGAGCCTCCTGAAATTCCTCAAATGCAATGCTATTGTCATCTTCTAGCCCATGAATTTCTTTTTTAAATTAATTTTATTATGAAAGAAATAGCAATGAGACAGTTTCAAAACAGGTAAGCAGGACAGTAACAATAATCAATGCATTGCATACTGCCTTCGTACTAGGTAGTCATAGTACAAGATTTAGACATGATATCTTGTCTAAACACTATTAGTACAAATTTTTCTTCTCATTGAACTAAGAGAAAAGTAGCTGTGTATCTATCCTATTTTGTATATACATTATATATATATATATATATATATATATATATATACACATATACACACACATATTTTTTCCACTACAAGATGGTCCTTCATTTCTTTTGCAGTAAATTATTTAAGCGTTATTACTCATTGTATTAACTTCATGACATATAATCACATCATCTCTAATACTGTGATGAAGAATGTATAAGAAAGGAAATGAGTCTCAGATAAAATTTTAAAATCTAAAGCTTAACTGCTAGTTAAGAGCAGATGAGATACAAAAAAAGTCACAATGTAGAGACATTAAGGAAAATCTATGTATTCTGTGTGGTTTGCTGAAGCAAAGAGAACATTAATTGAAAAAGAAAATGTTATTTTTACTTGTAACTTTAGAAGCCGAAAAGCATCCACTTAATAAGTGTACAATACACAATTTTGGCAATGCACAGCAGTTAATAATTTCAGTTGTTTCCAGTTTATTCTGAGCATCAACAATGCTGAAATAGGACATTCTTGCATGCACTTTATGCCCTTGTTCTTTTTCCTTAGCATAAAAATCTATGAAATTACTAAAATGGCTATGTAAACAGTATAATACTTACATATAACATACAGAGTTAATCTGTCTTCTAGAATGAATAAAAATTGCACTCCTGTGAACAGGATATGAGAATGTGCATGCTTTTATGTGTCCTAGCTACTAGTGAAACACATATGTTTTATTCATCTTCAAAGCAAGAGAACTAAAAGCATTATCCTTTGAATAAACTTTTCTGTGTTGCGAGCGGTGCAAGCAGCAGCTCAGGATCCCTGGGTAACAATGTAACGGCTTAGCGCTTTTTGTGGGTTCCGCCTTGGCATGTTTGGAATAACAGGAAGTAGGGAGTGGCCCTGTCTGACGATCTGGACAGAATGAGGGGGCTGCCTGGCAACAGAGCGTGATTGGTTGTACGCTTGTATGTGGCTGCTGATGATTGGCTTAGCTATACTATAAAAACTGCTGTGCTTCCGCAATAAAGCGAGATCTCCCCTTCTACAAAGAAGGCAAGGTGTGTCTGAGTTTTCCTTTCTGCGCCCGACATTTCTGAACTAACTTCTTTTAGTTCAGAAAAGTACGTCTTTTACTTACATTATGAGGTTAATGTCTATGTATTCTGAGACATGACTATTTTCATTATGGTTTTTATAACGTTTTTTACATTCAAGATGATAGTATTGGGCTGGGGAGATGGCTCAGTAAAATAAGTGCTTCCCTGGCAAGTGCAAGGGCCTGAGTTCAATCCCCCAGTTCTGCTCCACAAAAAAGATGATAGTATTTTTTCTCTGACTTTGCAAGTTTGTTTTTCATGTTTTAATTATGAAATAGTGCTTTTAAAATATATTGTGAAGGCCTTAGCCAACGTTTCCCTCCCAAAAATGCAAAATTCTACTGAAAAAAAAGACTCAAACTGGTATTTAAAGGCATTTTATTAAACTACACTTTTAACAGGCCCAAGAAATACTTGTAATACTATAGCATGATTATGATTTAAAACCCAAAGAGATGAAAAAAATTTAAATTATTGTAATGAATTGAAGTTTTAACTTGATATGCTTATTTAATAATAGGTTATAATGCTTTATATTTAATTATTGAACATAAACAGTATTATTTACAGCAATTAAATAAAAGTAATCACAAAAGTGAATGAAGTTCAAGAATTAAGAGCCTATAAATAATAGCAGCAGTACAAGAAGACAAAACTGGGGTGTGGATGAACTCACTAACTTTCCATTTCCAAACACAAGAATTTTTTCTGTATCTATAAACATCACACTCCATGCTGACATGTGAAACTGAAGTACACGAAGGACAAAGGTAATGCAGCAGGCAGTAGTAACTTGAAGTAGAATGTCTATCAGATTAATGAATGGTGCTCACTGTGTATTAAAATCATAGGATAAATTTATGAAGAGCTCTTTAGGGCCAGTCAAATAGCTCAGTGGATTAAAGCACCTGCAAACAGGCACAGGGGCCTGGGGTTCAATCCTGGGCCTGCCATGTCAGCCCCACCCCCAAGGCATGCTGAGACAGCAATTGAGACTGGACGTGGTGGTGTACGGCTGTAATCCCAGCTCTTGGGAGGCTGTAAACAGGCAGATTACTACAAGTCCAACGTAGTGGTGAGACCCTGAACACCTTTAAAATCCTTCCCTAAAATTAAAAAAAAAAAAAAAAAAGAGCTCTTTAAAATCTTTATGTTTAAGAAAAACCTGGAGTCACTTAGTTTTGAGAAAGAAAAAAAATCTGAAAACTGAGAAATTTCTAAGTTTTGAAATAGCAAGCTAACCCAGATGTCCTCCTCAATTATTCAATAGTAGTCCTGGCCTGGTCATCATCACTGTAACAGTTTGTACTGTAATGGTAGAAGAACAAACATGTGAGACAATTTTTCATAATTAATATTAATTTGATAAGTTCCAAATATAAAGTCAAATCAAGAAGTAATAAAAATAGCAACCTAAGCTCATCATTCTTCTAATGTAAAGGTTTTCATTCTCTCTCTTTTAAGAACTTTAAAACCTCTTCACAAACCTCTTTCACCTTCTTTTGGTTTATAATTCCTAGTGGTGATAAAGGTCATTTATCATACACATTCCTCTGACAAGCACATCTGTGCGTGTGTGTGTTCTGTGTATCTGTGTTAAACTATAAGAACAGATCAAATATTTTTAATTAAATTTATTTACTTTTTTTGTATTTAGTACACGGTCTACAAGGAAGGTGGCGGGACAGACGCTCCACAGGGTCACCGCCTCTGTATCTCTCAGTCAGGGGCTTCGCGCCCACCTCCGGCCCCACCGGCGACCGACGCCCAAGACCTTTTTTTCTTTTTTTACTTTCAACATTTCATTTATTTCAAAATGATTTTATTGCAGCCAAAACAGTAGAATTAACTGTATATAATAAACTATTTTATATATATGCACATTTTAAGTTATAGGGAATAAAGTTTATTTTGGTAGAGAGTGTTAAACAAAATTGAAGTTGCATGCATTAGTAACATAGCTCAACAGCCTTAATCAGGTATAAGTATGACACACGTTCTTGCTTTCTTGTGTTCTGCTAAGTCACCATACCTAAACTTTTATAAAACTGATACCGCAAAATTTAACTTTACTGTTTTCGCTTATGCTCTACATAGATCAGACTCATAGTTACCCACCTGTGTTCAGCCTCCCAAGAGATGGGATTACAGGTGCGCACCCCCACACCAGTCTTAATCACTGTCTCAGGGTGTCCTGGGGATGGGGACAGCACGGCAGGCCTGGGATCAAATCCCACCCATTGGAACTCTAAGCAAGTGTTTTAGTCTGCCTAGCTGTCTGGCTGGCCCTAAATTTAGATACAAATCAAAGACATGACATAGAAAAAAAATATATATAATATATAATACATATAATATATATGTATTAATGAGTTTCTATTGTTATGAATGTTTCAAAATGTGATCATTGTAGGGGGATGGAGTACAGTAATCTTTCTGTGAAGAGCTAGATATAAATATTTGGAGGACTGGCAAGATAGCTCAGTAGAATAAGTGCTTGTCTGGCAAGTGTAAGGGACTGAGTTCAATTCCTGGTTCTGCCAAAAAATGAAAAAGAAAATGTTTGGAATTGTGTGGTCAGCACAATACTAAGCTCTGAGCTGCAGTAGCAAGCAGTTATACATGGTAGGCAAGCAGATGCAAATAGGAACATAAAACTACAAAAGCAGACAGCACTCCAGATCTCATGCCTAGGTGGGACCTCAACTGCCACCCCTGGCCTTTCTAATGAAATTTAACCACACACAGCACTTTGTATCACATCACAAATGACCTTTCTAAGCCCATCTCCCACCTATTCTCCCTCTACTCTTCACATACCTGTGACATCAGCCTGGTTCCTGTTCTCTAGCTGTGCCATTTTTTAACATTCACCTGGAAAAAATAAACTTCCTCACATCCCTTACAAATGCTTAGTCTATGCTAAAAACTTCAATTTCTTCAACTACCTCAAATTAGAGTAATTATTCTCCTTCCTGAGTTTTCATGATATTATACTCTAGGATTCTACCATCACAATTGCTTGCTTCTAATCATCTGGGTAAAGACCACATTGTACTTGTTTTCTGACCTGTAAATCGAAAACACCGCAACATATAAGTTTTTTTGACATATGAATACAGAAATCTTATGAATATAAGAAACTGAGACTAATTGATGGGTTTTCTCTGCTTTAGTAACAATTTTGCTATGTCGTTATGACAGCAAGCCAACAGTATGGCCACTGGAGTCCATGAGTCATGCTCCTTCCTCCTACCTGGTCAGATTACAACTTCCTACTTCCTTTTCACAATGTCCAGTTTCTTTGTTCTTGCTTAGTGCCACATCACTCAGAATGCCTCCAAAGCTTCACTCCAACCTGGCCCTACATAGCCTTTGTTCCCCAGGACCAGGCCTGGGAAGCTCCATGACTCCCCCTTCCTGCGGATTTCCCCATGTCTACAGTAAAGGCCTCATTTATCTCTCCAGTGTCTTTCCTACTTCAAAAAAACCTAACACTAGTTGTCTCCCCAAATCTGCAAATATCTTAGTCATTAGTGCCACAACTTCCAACTCCATGTACCTAGAACGAGGGCTATATACTCCCTTGCCATTAAGTCTAGTTGAAATGCATGAGGACAGAAATAATACATACAACTTCAGAGATCTGTCATTACAGGGACATGAATTTTTTGTAAGAAAAAAATTATCTTTGAAAATCTAATTGGTTTTGGTGACTGTTACAATCACATTCTTATTTTAATTTCATAATGAGTATATAACAAAGTTCTCATTAATATATTTAATGTCAATTTTTGACAATTTATTAATATAGAAATATAACTTGTATGCTTATGCATTGCATAATGTTATTTTAAAATATCCCTTGATAGTGTATTTTTTAAATAAAAATACTTAATAAGGTTAAATATAAAATAAATACAAAAGATATTAACTATCTGTTTGTTGGATATTAAGCTGTTAGCTAAATGCAGATAGAACACCTGAATTTTACTTCCCAGAAAATAGTGAATACTCTAATTCAGATAGTAAGATTTCAGTAGCAGAGACCATGGAAAAAAGGCGAAATCTGATACATATTTAAAGGAGCCATAAGAATCATATAATATAACACACAATACTAAAATTTAAAGTTACAAATAAGAACTTTTACTGAATTCTTGACATTTTAATTAATTTCTTGACATTTTTAAGTATACATATATAATACTAAAAGCAATCTCCTATGTATATTAAATCTATACATATACTGAATAAATTCAGTAGTTTGAAATAAATGCCCACTACTTGTTTTTTTTTTGTTGTTGTTGTTGTTGTTTTTTGTTTTTTTGTTTTTGCTGGCTCAGCCAACCCTGAGGGCAGGGATGACATGGCATGTGATGCCTGGGGATGGAACTGCTGTGCCCTATGGCTGCCTAAGCTTGCCTAAGCAGGCACTGTAGACAGCTGAGCTGTCACACTGGCCCTTACTTACTGGTTTTTTAAATAAATATCCCAGCATTTTATGCTGTAGGTACAACAAAATTTGCCTCCTTCTCTTACAGAGTGATGAAGTTCCTAAAACCAAATAACTTTGCATGCTATAGTTCTAAAATGAACATCTTCATCTCTAATCTGGAAATACACAGAGATAAATGAAGAAGAATGTACAAGAGAATCAAATTAAGGTTCAGATTTGTCAACTGGCAGTTTTGTGTGCGTAAACTGTCAGTATTGTAGATAGGCTCCTTAAAGATCTTTGATATTGTCAGCCTGAAAATGGAGAAGTTCTGTATCATGATATTTGCCAAGACTGGAATTCCCAGTGGGTGGCTGAAACGAAAAAAGTCAAAAGCCAGAGCAGTTGAGAATATTTCTCTTCACTTTTTTTTGGTACCAGGGATTGAACTCAGGACCCTGCTCTTGCCAGGCTGAGCTATCTCCCCAGCCCAGCAGGTGAGAATATTAAGAAACTATGAGTTTAGGACCTACATCAGAAACAAGTGGTGGTTTTTTGTGTAGCTATTCAGAGGCTGTCAGTAGAGGAGTTCATGTACAACATTCAGCAAGAGGAAAAATCTAAAATTTAGTGAAGAAAAGAACACGGTAAAAGAGAACAGTTTAGTGATTTAAGAACATACATTGTGCATTTCTTGTGAAAGTTTAAATGTGGTAACTCAGGGCAAGCTGTGAGGGATTCTCTCCCCACAACAGTGAAGACATCAAAATGGCCCTGGTCATATTCACTGAAAAAGTCTATGGAATGTGGGCAAAGAAAATATCAAGGGAAATGACATTCTGACTAGTACAATAATTATTAATGTTACAATGAGAAAGATTATTAAAATACTGGACATTGATGAAATATTTATATACAGTGTGATGTAAATTTCACACAGTCAAGAGTCCCAGAAGCACCCACATGAGAGGTCCAGAGCAACAAGAGCCTTGAGATGATTTATTTCGAGGCATATCCTATTGCAAGAATATTATTGTGGGTGATACAAATTGGGAATGCTAGTTGTAGAATTATACCTTCAAAATCAAGGTAGCAGATACAGTTTACTAATTGAGGAAACCTACAGAGAGTTACATGCTCTGATCCTGGGACAGAATCTAGAGAACACTGATCACTGTACAAGAGTAACATCAAATAATCCCACAGCAAAGCACCACACCAGCAACCAACGATTATTGCTTTTAAAAATTAAAGCCTGAAACAAAAATAATCATTAAGTGGAAAATAAACACAATAGGTTGAAAGATTGCAAAAGTGACGTAAACCTTGTCGTAAAACTTCACTGTTAATTCTCAACTTAATGAGACTTTTGTTTCAGGAGCTCTTTGAGAAACTCTGACCAGGCTAGTTGTAAGTGAGGAAACTGAGGCATAAGTAGTTAAGAAAGATCACTGGCAAATGATTATATGTTGCAATACAATTCAAAGTTCATTTAGTTTCAATTATAAACTGGTATAATTTATTATTCAGTCATAAGACAGGAAAAGAGGGAAGACAGAAAAGAAATAGAGAGTGCACTTAAATGTGTATGGCATTAACACATTTGTTAGGTTCAATAGTAACAATTAAGAATTTGTACTCAGCAGTCAAATAGTCTATTTGGTTTAATATCTCAAACAATTAATCTACTAATCAGCAATCTGCAAAACAAAGGGCATGTTAGTCCATTAAAGTATTTGCTTAGTAGGTAAAGTATAATTATTCACAACTCAGTATTACCCATTGTCATAAACACACTGAAGTTCACTGTGGCACTGTTACACTACTTCATATTTACTATTAACTGTATTAGAGGTGCCAACAATAAATGCTAGAGACTCAAAAATATTTGAAAGGATAATCACATAACTGCTGTAATGACATTCAGTATGTAACACATTACAGTATTCCAACCCTGTGATTACCAGAATAATCACTGCTCCACTGAATCATCCTGCAGTACTCATCTGTTGTAAGACAGCGTGTTTAAATTTTTAACTGACAAAACACTTGCCTGATGAAGAATGACGAAAGTCAGAACCCATGAGAGGTTTCCTTCCAGAGAATCCCTGAAACGCAGGCTGTGTGGTCAGATGGGCAAGTCAGCAAAAACAGTCATGCTCCTTTGGCTTATTTGAAGTCCTTTAATTTAGTAGCAAGTTTCATGTGCCTTTACTGTGTGATATGCTTATTCATAAATTTAACACTGCATCCAGTTGCACTGTGGAATGTTGACTTGTTTGAAAGAGCTCACTCTTGGCCAAGAAACAGGATGTTTTATTGTTTGTTAAGGGACTGTGTATTGAGATCAAAGAAGAATATTAAATTTCTAAGGGCAGATGTTTTTACAAACCTAGATTATCTAAATCCTTCAAATAAACTATTTTAAACATAATGGAACTGGAAAGCAGAAATACTTTTTATAGCTGGCTTGTTAGATTTAGGCCAAATTTATGATAAATTGGAATCATTTATGCATTATATGAATAAGATATTGAATTTCTTGCATAAAATGTATTAAATTTTGTATTCAATATACTTATAACCTGGGATATAGTTCAGTGGTTCAGTGCCTCTTGGCAAGTACAAGGTCCTGAGTTTGGATTCTTGGTACCCCCCCAAAATCAATATATTTATAATACATTCATTTTTTCTAAAATTTAAAGTATGTTTTTCTATTTAAAATTAAAGTATAGGTTTATAATTCATCTACAATTTACCAAAGGGAGGGGCCTCTATCTTCAAAGCTGTACTTCTGAAAAAGCAATGATGAGTAACTTTTAGTGTCCCCTTGAGAAGCATGCCACGTGCTATGGTATACAGCATCTTTGCTTTGAGGAATATTATGTCAGTTTAGGGAGAAGAGACTTTCATGCTTCAAACGTCTTCATTGTGCCGGTCAACCTTAATTACACGACCAAGTTAAGAAACTCCTAAAGAGGATACTGCATCATAAAGATTATTCAGGTGCTGCTCAGCTGAACACACTGTTGGAAGAGGCCAGGAGCCAAACTGGCCCACAGGCTGGTCGACCCGCAGGGTGGCTCTTGTGGCCCTTTTCCCTTGTACTTTGCTACCTGGGCCTGCTATAAACCAAGGAGGTTAGCTCTCCTGCACGCTTCTGCCAGGATGTCTCCCTTCAGAGCCAGCCAGCCAGATAGACTAAAAATGCTAAGTCCATAAGCCCCTGCTGATTTCCACCTTTAAAAGTCAGCCCTTTTTCTCCACAATGAGAAAGCCAGCTAATGCATCCTCAGTCTTTTGTTCTACTTCAATATTGGCAACATAACCCAAGAAAAACTTAAAAAAAACTTTTGATTTCTACATTCAGAAAATGTCACCAACTCTATTACAATAGCCTTTTTACATATATCAAGAGTGGGAAGTGATGGATGGAAGGTACTGGGTGAATGCATCTTGGCAACACTAAATTGGCCTGTGGAGGAAAAATCAAACTGTATCAGAAAGGAAGAAAATCTGAGAGCAAAAAAGTAGAGGCTGAAGAAAAAGAAGCTGGAGACCAATGAGAAATTACCTGGAGAAAAGAGAACATTGCTAGGTACTGTTCTCCTGGATGAATGCATTTCAGGGTTAGTCATCCAGCCCACCATGACAGGAACTGACCTCTATCCACATTTACAAATTCAACAAAGACAAGTCCTCATTAAAATAAGCCTCCTGTCTTTAAGTCCAGGGTTTTTAACAAATTGTTAAAGAACTCTAAATCTATTTCCTTATTTGCAAATGACAGTATATGTGAGGATTAAGTGAAGAAATGTATCTAATGAACTTCAAGTAAAATCACATGTACATAACAAAAGCCAGCAGCAAGAGGAAGATTTCTTTTCCTTTCCACACATTTTCTGCCTTTAATGCCCCCAAATGATCAATTTTGAATGTTCCACATCAAGTGGGAAGAAGGTACTATCTACTATTTCATAGACTATTCTAAAAATACCAATTAAGTGGATACTTTTATGTCATGTATATTCATTGATTTTATCTGTGTATGTTTCTTCTATCAGTTACTGAAAGAAGCATGTTAGACTCTATATAAAGCCTAAATTTATCTATTTTTGAGTCACATACTTTGGTATTCTCTATGCAGGTACATGCACATTTGGATTGTTTTGTCTTGAGAACTATTCTCCTTATCTTTGAGCAGTGTGCATCTATCACTGACTTTCCTTGTTCTGATGTATTTTATGTGAAGATGTGACACCTATTTCAGTTTTCTTTACAATATGGTATGTTTTTCTTTACTGCTTTATTTTGTATTCAGTGTCTTAAAGTTCTTTCAGCTGTAAACTACTCCTACTCTACTGAATCCCTATTGGTGTAGCCATCATTTTATTAATTGTATCATCATATTTTTCTGATTCTAGGCTCCTGGCTGTGATCTTCTTATATATTTTAGCCACTTTGCTGCAGAAGACAACAGTTGGAGAATAAAGTTCTGATAAACAAGTTTCTTTTGATCAGTCTGTTGTGAACAAAGTTCTAAAAATATTCTACAATGACTGATTTTCCGTTTCCTTTCCAGAAATGTGATAGCCTCTTTCTAAGTTCTTTAGAAGTGAAATCCACAAAAATATGATGATCTTTTCATCAGGACTAGCATCAAGTTCTCTTTCTGGTAATATTCTAAAGTCTCTAGCACTTAAGTCAACATTCCCTCTGAAGTGTTTCTACAATTTTACAACCTTGGTGGCTTCTCCAAACACATTTGAGTGTACTTCTCTGGGTTAGAGAGTTTCTCCAGATTTCAGTATGCAAGGTTACCCTAACATTCCATAAAAAATCACTGATTTTCAGTTTATTCAGCTTTTCCCTATCAAATGTGCAGGAATTATGACTTCCTTACATAATGAAGCAAAAACAAGCTAAGTTCCATTCCTGCCTTTTTCACTCTTTCGTCTCTTGTCTTCACTTTGTTTACTTTTTCCCTTTTCTTGCTATTACCATACAAGGAAAAATTCTTTCTGACATCATAAAATGCTTGTCTTCCCTATCCAATGACTTTGTTTCAGGATGTTCATATTATTGAGAAATGTGAAAAAAAGGAAGAGATTGAAAACTGGTATCTTGTCAGAACCAGCATAGGAAGAGAAAAAAAAATTCATTATTACCTTAGCTAAAATAATGAAGAAGCTAAAATTCTTTCAAGTTGTTAACTCTAGTTTACTTAATTCAACCAGAAAAATGAATATGTTATCAAGAAACACACTAACAGAATAGAAACTTTAAAAGATACACATAGGAATGGGTTAATGTGCTCTGCTATTAAATAACTATATGCAGAATGAATGTATGTCTCCACTTTTTATGTAATTATTTACTTTTTTATCTTTCTGTATATTAGGGATGGTCTGCAGGGTGTTCCAGGTCTTACTACTAGATAGGACTCATAGCGATTCTCCTGTTTACAGCCTCCATAGTGTCAGGATTAAAGTTGCGCAACACCATGCCAAGTCTCAGTCCCCATCTCACTGTGCAGGGGTGGGGCCAGCACAGCAGGATCAGGGATCAAAATCCAGACCCTCACGCCTGCTTTCAGGTACTTTAGTTCACTGAGCTATTTGGCTGGCCCTTCCAATAGATTTTTAACTTCAAAGCAACTATAAAAATAATTAAGTTTTATGTTTTTTGTATTGACATTTAATTGTATTATAAACAAATACATAAGACATACATCTATAAAGAAATCTATAATCATACTGGAGTATATAATCATTACAGTGAAATTAACTGAAAACTGGGCATACTGTTGTGTGACTTTATGTATTTATATACACCTATGTGGGCACTCTCTAAGTATACATTCTTGCATGCATGTCATATATATGTAATACATAATATATTAATACATATATATACACACATACATCATACACATATATAGCTAGAGAAAAGGAGGGAAGGAGATGGAAAACTGAAGGCATAAAAATGCCAGGCTGAGAAACTGCACCAAGCCTCTGCTTATAGCTCATATTCCTCTAAATTAGGTAGCACAAACAGCATTATATGCTTCTTCAAAAACCTAAGGAAAATATGATAAATTTGAATTTGATAGCAATTGGCTATAACAGATATATGTATTTACTATTAACAATATAACTGAAGAAATTTGGTATTACAAATATATGCACTGGCATTAAGATATGTTAAGAAGTTTTACCCAGCTTATACTTTCAAATGCAAAATATTTTATTTAATGGATTTATATATTCTGACACTGATTATATTTTTAAGTGAAATGCAAACATTGCACGTCTAAAAGATAAATTGTGAGACAAGAATGGGAACAGAAAGCTAATATATCTGAATTCCATTTTCTTTTCTTTCCTTTTTTTTAGGGAAGGGTCTACAGGGTGTGTTCAGTGTCTCACTACTCTACTGGACTTATAGTGATCCACCTGTTTACAGACCCTCAAGACCTGGGATTACACGTGTGTGCCACCATACCTAGTCTCAATCTCCATCTCAGCACGCCCTAGGAATTGAGCCCCCAGCCCCTACACCCACTTGCTATGCTTTAATCCACTGAACTATTTGGCCAGCCCTCTGAATTCCACTATCAGTATTTACCTTATAGAATTCACAACTTTTGAAAAATACACAATTCCTTCAAGTGTAACAAGAGAGAAAGGATATATTTTTCTCCAGAACTTTAGAAGCAACATATTCTAATATATTTATATGATTAAATAATGAAAAATACTTATATCTCATCATCTTAAATTGCTTCATTTTGCCTCATCTTCTGTGCATCAACAACTAAAAACATATTAATATTCTTCTTGCATTTAGACACTATTAGGCTTCCTAAAAGACCCTTCCTATAGCCACAATTAAAGAAGTACAAAGTTAAAGAGATAACTAGGAAATATTTTTAACTCAGTTGATTTTTAAAAATTTTATAGCACATGTTTGATTACATTCATGTCTATGTATATTAACACATTTTAAATATTTAAATACTTTTATGTCCTCTGCCCTTCCCTGACTCCTCCTTCCACGCCTTGGCCCTCGAGCCACTTGCAGACATTCTAGTTCTCTGTTTCCTTCTTACCTTTTTGTTCAAAATATTTTGGGGCATGTCAGGAAGTCTGCACTACCCAAGAGAGAGGTTAAAGCAGCCCTGGAGGGCCTTAACCATCACAAAAACAAGCATTTTCTCTCATCTCGCAGAGGAGGTTATGCAGCTGTTCAATTACTCACAACATAAATGGAGTTTATATTCTTTTTCACAGATGTACTAAAAATACCTCCAAACCTAGGACATAGTCTGACCCTTTGTACAAGTCAGACGTTGTTTAGGTAAACTTTGCCTTCTACATTATGTTCATTATGAAGACAGGAACCATCACAAAATACTAAGAAGTGCTTTCAGACTGACTGTCGCATAGGCTTAGCATTACGAATAAATATAACTGCTCTGCTTTCAATATAAGTGGAATCAATCTCTGCTATGAATATAAAGGAATGGTAAAACTTAGAGACACTCACTATGTGCCAGTTCCTGATGCCAATGTAAACTGGCTTAGACTCAACCACATGGATGTGCCATAGGCATATTTCAAATTTATTTTTATACAATTTCTGGCTGAAAAATAATAATTGTACTAAATCCTTCAATTTGCTGAAGTCTATAATGGCCATTCCTAGACAAAGTAGTTAATGTCAAACACAGGCTGGTCCACCATTTTATTCTCCACAAATAAATCCTATTAGAATTTTATTTACAAGGACAAGACAATTAATACGTCATCTTTCATTGAATTAAGTTTTAAAAAAAATTACAGAGAATTAGACTTGTATTTTAACTTCATAGAACATTCTCTAGTTTAAATATATTGTACACAATATGGTAGAAGAAAGCACTGTATTAGTTCTATACTTAAGTCTGTATTTATCAGCCCAGTGATATCACTCAACTGATGTGTATCTCTGAGATTTTCCTATATTTTTGGAATAATAAAAGGTGATACAAGGGTCGGCCAAATAATTCAGCGGATTAAAGCGCCTGCTTAGGTAGAGGCAGGGGCCAGGATTTCTATCCTCTGCCCTGCTGTGCCGGCCCCGTCCTTGGGGCACACTTGAGAGGGCAACTGAGACTGGCTGTGGTGGTGTGTGCCTGTAGTATCAGCACTTGGGAGACTGTGAACAGGAGGATCTCTATGAGCCTAATCTGCATGGTGATAATACCCTGCCCTACAATTTTTTTTTAAAGGTGATATGATTTTAATTAGTAAGTAAAAGTACTTGATTTTTCTGGCCAAATGTCAATTATTAAGGAAAAATTAAAATATACAAATAAAGATAACTTTATTTTTAAATAGTACATGTACTACAAAAAAAATGAAGTGTTTAATAGAATATGACGTTGCTAGAAGAAAGAACAGGGAAAGGTACAGAAAACAGAATTTTCAAAGTTCTACTGGCATGGATGGGGCAGTGATGGAAAACTATTGTGGCTAGAACCCAGACAACTTAGAGGAGGGACTATCATTTTAAATGTAAACATAGAATTGGTCTGGTAAAACAGAGTTCACATTAAGGATGTAAATCTTCATTTTAAAAGCTATAGCCCCACTGTGCAGTTAACCCAGGTCCTGTGCTTGGTTTAATAATCTGCTATTACGATATTGGAGTTCACTGTATTTTTGGAATAAAATCTCTTATCCCTCCAAACCCAACAAGAGACATAACTGTCCCTATAGTATGAGATTATAGTGAATTATGGTAAGTATGTTTTATGGATATTGTAACTGCCTACAAGAGAAGGTAACAGGCTAATGTAAAAATAGATGGAAATGATATGTAAGAGAAAAACAGAACAACCAGTGGTATACCAAAATGTTTAATAATTAAAATAATAAAGAACAAGGGGATAGTAATGAAAGAAAAAGATGCATAAAATATCCAAAACTTAAGGATGTGCTCTTCACTTACATTTCAAGAGCCCAGAAAAAAAAGCAAATATTTTTGGATCATGCCACTTTTGTCTTCATAAGTTTTCAATAATGCAGGCACAGCTGTCTAAACAATTGCATCTCTGTTCCCCACTTTCTATTCCTTGATCAAGGCTTGATTTTGGTAAGAAGAAACTTCTCTTTACGAAATCATATGATATGCTCTACCTTATACTAATACCCTTTCTTGGTTATCAGTCTAGAAACCACAATGTATACAACTATACTGATGGATATGGCCCCTTGGGAATTCTAACAGAGACTCTGAAGAATCTCTCATTGTTAATGAAATACATTCTGCCTTGTTCTTCTTTGCACTTGACTACAGAACTAAAGTAGCCATCTTGATATTATGAATAAGGAAGTTGCGGCTAAGAGGGCAGCAATATGAGAAAACCAATACTTAGTTACTAAATAACCTAGCCTATAACCATCTCCATCTGGATTTCTAATGTGCCAATGTAAATTTCTTTTCTTTAATCCTATTAGGTTTAATATCCTTGAGGTCAAAGCCTGTTTTACTTATCTTTGTTTTGCTCATAGTAATCAGCAATATTTTCAGTCCCTTGCTCTATCTACGTTATGTTATGAAAGATGAGTTAATTTAGAAGGTGAAGATTATTTGCAGCAAACATGTCACAAAACAGTACTTGGTACTGATGTACATGTGCTTTATTCCTGCAGTTCTTACTATCTTTTTAATGTGAGATCATTATGTTAAGTAGGTATTCTTGCTTCTATGTATGAGTCATAACATCTAACTCTGGAGTGCTTCTGAGAATACCTAACCTAATTAAATAAAGTGTTATTAAATTTTAATTACTGTGTGCTATTCAAATTAATCAGATCCATAACTAAATTTGTACTTAGCAAATGATCATACTCAAGAAGGCAGGAGCTCTCTAGTGAATTTTTAAAAGGCTCTATATATTAGTTTTTTACCACAATTGAAAGCCTCTTCCTCTCTGTATTTAGTTTCATTGGTCAAAATTAAGATATAGAAAAAATCAAGACTGATGAAAATTATACATGTAAAGAAAGGTAGTCTTCTAAATTAAAAAATTCTGTAGTTTCTGAGATCAAACTTTGAACACTGAACACATAAGCACAGAATAAGAATAAGCAGTTAAATATGCTGAAACTTTTTAAAAAAAATTATCATCCAGGAAAACAGGTACACTTTATTTCAGCAAAAGTGAAAAGTAGAAAAGTTAAAAATCAAAAAATTCAAATTGAGATGCAATACTTAACTTGGCTTCAAGCCTTACATTAAAAAAATACTTGAAAAAAAATCTAATAAATGATTTAGAGCCCAAAAAATATTGTCAGAGAAACAAACACCACTAGAATTGTTCCAAACAAATCACCACCACCACCGCAATGATGACAAAAAATTACTTCCAGAAATTATTAGTCAGAATGCTGGCAAATGAATGGAAACTGAATAAATAGAAATTTGGAAAGTATTATACAGATGTACTAAAGATTAACTGTATTAGCAAAAGAAATTATAGATGCCATTTCTGATAAATTCTAGCGAATCTGGCTTTATACAATCCTGATAGAAACATGAGCTTTAAGAACATTTGATTTTTAGTGTTGGCCAAAGAGCTCAGTGGATTAAAACGCTGCAAGTAGGTGCAGGGGGCAGGAGTTCGATCACTGGGCCTGCTGTGTTGGCCTCACACCCAGGGCACACTGAGATGGCAATTGAGACTGGGTGTGGTGGCACATGCCTGTAATCCTGGCTCTTGGGAAGCTGAAAACAGGTGATCACTATGAGTCCAAACTATAATGAGACCCTGAACACCCTGTAGATCCTTCCCTAAAATACAAAAAAAAAAAAAAATCCATTTTCACTTTAGTTTAGAGCATGATCATAGACCTGGGTCAAGTTTTAGATTTCAGCACATAGAGAGCCACTTTTTCCAGCACCATTTCTTAAAGAGGTTGTCTTTCTTCCAGTAAGCATGTTTGGCCCTTCTGTAGAAGTTAAGATGGCTGATTATGTTTGTAGTTGTGTCTGCATCTTCTGATCTATTCCACTGATCCTCAGGCCTAATTTTTTGCCAGTACAATGCTGATTTTATCACAACAGCTTTGCAGTATAATTTCAAGTCAGGAATTGCAATGACTCCTACCTTGTCTTTGTTGGCCAGGATTGCCTTTGAATTCTAGGTTTTTTTCTGGTTCCAAATAAATGTTAGGAATGAATTCTCTAGTTCTTTGAGGTATGTTGGTTGTATTTTGATCAGAATTGCATTAAATCTGTATAACAACTTTGGGAGAATGGCCATCTTCACAATGTTGGTTCTTTCTACCCAAGAGTAGGAATATCTTTCTATTTTCTGAAATCCTCTATGACTACTTTTCAGAGTTACATTTTTAGTTAAATAGGTCTTGTTTTTACTTGGTGTTAACCATCCAGCAGAAAAGTAGAACCATGATGTATAAATAGTAATGCTATATTAATGTGATGAGCTGTAAAATGCTCTTGTCAACAACTTCACACAATTATCAGTTTTGCTGGTAACTCACTATTGTTATGGACTATTGGACTATATTGGGTTATTTTGCTGAATGCAAGCAGCTACAATATCTGGACTGGCATCAAGTATGAAAAGACCCTTTAAAGACTTCTCGAAATACAGCTTCTCTAACAGCAATGGAACACGCATCTCTGACAAAACAAACAAACAAAAAAAAAAGGGTATAAATAAAGGAACACTTTGTAGTGAAAAATATATATATAACACTTAGGATAGATAAACAGCTACATTCTCTTAGTTCAATTAGAAGAAAGGCTTGTACTAATAGTGTTTATACAAGATTTCATGTCTATAACTTGTCCTCTGAATTAACTACTATGAAGACAATATGCAATGTATTAATTATTGTAACTGTCCTACTAACCTGTTTTTGAAAATGTTTCATTGTTAATTTCTTTTTCTTACTAAAATGAAAAAATAAAAAAATTCCAACTGTATGCTTATAAATCTCAAAGTTAATAAAAATGTAGAAGATGGCTTTTATGTAAGTTCTCCCAAACAAAAACAATAACTTTACAAAGTAGTAGAATATTTCTATTTCAGCATAGATTCTGGAATAAATGCCAACAATAAGGCTTAAAGCTATATCTTACTCCTATTTTAATTAACCACTATTTCCAAGACAGCCTATAATACTTATTAAAGTTAAAAATTCAACAAGATATTCGATGCATTTTTAATGCTTGTGTCCTTGATTCAAGAATCTTTTATGGGCAAGTACAATATCAGACTCTCAATTTCTCACTGATATTAAATACTCAAAATTATCTATAATTTACACAGCTGGGTTTGTTATGCTCTTGGGCTACATTCATATATAATGATACAAATTGTCCACTGTAATATAATATACTAAGTATACTAACTGGACTGATATTATAAAAAATTTGACAATTGTGACCAATAGCTACCTTCCTTTGAAACTAAAAATCTTCACATAGTTAAAAATCCAGGAAGTCCAAATGAGCATTCATTGAAAAGGCCCAATTTAATTCCTTTTTCCACAGGATGTAAATCATATCATCTTTTGTACATGAATTTACTTATATGTTTTTGCATATTAAACAAATACATAATTTTATTTCCATTTTATACAAATAGTAATTCACAGATTTTATACAATTAAAATAAACACATTCTTAAAATATCAGAGAACTGTGAGAATATACATCAATAGACAAAAATTTCTTCCATCTTAAATTGGTCAATTACCCTACCATGTGGGGCCTGTTTCACTGATGAGAACAAGGAAATTCTTAGTTGGCTTTTGGGAGTGGAATGTAACTAATTTAACTCCTGACTTATTGAAGAACACATATTTTGTATCAACTATTTCTTGTCATAAATAATACATTTTATGTATATTCTTTTGCATATAAAGGGATGTAATTATAACAAAATTCTTCTATATGTATGGTAATTTCAACAGTAATTACCAAACTGCCTCTAAGCTAAGAACATGTGTCCTTCCAAAGCTACACAACATACAGTGACTTTGAGAAAACTCCATACGTTTAAGACCTACCAATTTTCTTCCTACTGCGTATCTTAAGCCTATTTATTTTTACTGTTTCATATTTTATTTTTCTAATGAGTTTACATATAAAGGAGTTCTTAATATAAATCTTGGTAAATATATAGCATGATTTCATCATTTTTTATTGCTTATGGCAACTATGTCTTCTGTTTTCTTTACCAACATCTGAAAATTATCTTCTTTTACCTCATATTATACAGTTTCATTTTACATTCAGTTTCTCAATTGAAATAGGAGCACTGATGTAAAAATATTACAATAAAAGGAACTATGTACACCTGGGATGAATGATCCCTATTGCATTTAATTACCAGTGTAGTTTACTACTGTAGGGCATAAAATAATTTTGCTACAAGGCAAAATATAACTTTTAAAAACATTATATGACACATAATGTATATTGTTACTTGATTTAGGACCCTAAATTATTTATAAATAATGGGAAATAAAAATATGTCATTCAAGAGACTCATTTCTTATTTCATTTTCAGTTTCTGTTTCTTTTTTCTCACATTTCATACAAGGAAATCTATATAAGTATTTATAGTTGTCTTTCTATATATTATTTTCTATTAATTTTATGCTTATTTTTGTTTTTTAAATAACTGCTTTTCTGTCCTCCAACTACTGAACTTATTCTTATTTTATGTAAATGAACATCTGTTGTTGAAAAGTCAAATTAAATTATTTGATGAATGACTAAAGAAAGGAAGCAGCAAAAGCTAGAGGTAGAGATGAGTATTTTATTACTCTGTATTAAAAATGTTTAAATGAAAACAATTTGCCCTGAAAGCAAAAGTTCTCAGATTCAATTTTCACATGAACAAATATTATATGCTTAACAAATATTGGTTATATGCATGGGTGAAAGAATGAATTAATGACTTTTTAATTCAATAATTTATATCTCCTAGGTTTTAACCTCATAACAGAACAATTAAAACTGTTTTCTATTTTTTTTTTCCTCAATGTGCTGCTGTTATATGTTTCCCAAAAGTGATATAAAATTAGTATTAACAGTTTGTAGTAGCAGGTTCAGGCTAAGAGTGCCTGTCATTCTGGTCTTCTGAATAGGTACTGTTGGTCATGACATGCTGGTTGCTGACAAGCTGTCTCTCTGGTAGATGTTTGTTTTGCTTAAAAAGTAGGTACTAATAAAAATTATGTAATTTGACTAAGAAAGCCTTCCCCACTAGTACATTAAAATAACAATAACAGAAAGGGTTTGCTGAGTTCATGAGTCAAATGCAGTACCCAGAATTTTTCAAAATGAATGCTCTTATTTCAATGTACAATGTTCAAAATTTAATCATATATCATTAGTACTACATTTTATGTTGCCCATCTATATTTTATTATGACTAAATTTAACATTTGTTCTATGTAATCTGACATTTAATCATCTATAATTTAACATGTTTAAATTACATCACAACTAATCATGTAATAAAGAGCACAGATATGAAAGTCAAAATAATCACATAGTAATCATATACTTCTTTAAAATGATGTGACTGTGAGAGAAGTACAAATTCACTTTCACTTTATGAAAACACTGTAGAGTAGAGGGCATAGCCCAGTGACAGAATGCACACTTGAAACGTGTGAGGCACTGTATTCAGTCCCAGAACAGTGTACAAATGTATGGCAAAGTCAATTTACATAGAATAGAAAAGACTTAAAATTTCTGATTATTTTGAATTAATTTTTAAAAGAATGGCAAAAATTTATTTTAAAGGGATAACTGAAGCTAATTATTAAAACATTCACTAATAGCATATATTGACAAATATATAGGTAAAAAACAAAATTGATTTGGATGAGCATTAATAAACTTTATATCTTATCAACATATTTGTAGTAAGTGGATAAAGTATTAGAAAAGATGAGCTTAACCAGTCATGGAAATGTGCACTCATTTTGTGTATCTATGTTGCGATGGAAATGAAAATACTCATATAATGCTTGTGTGTGTGGCATCTTATCCCAACAATGGGCCCAAAAGAAAATACTGCTATTCTGAAGAGGAAAGCAAAAATGAAATTATAAATAGTTAACTTGTGATAGAGTATTACATCAATCCATGTTCCTCAAGAGCTTACTTTTCCTCAGCTTAAATTTCAGGCTACACAAAATTTGTTTTACATTTCTCAGCATGGTTTAAGGAAATACTCCTAAATACCTACATCTCTCTCTGATTAGCTATCTGGAAAACTAATTAAGTAATCAATGAGCAGAACAAGTATAAGTCAATAGTACCTCTGATAAGCATTCAGGATCTTCAACCTACCACAACGCAGTTGTCAGCAATTACAGAGGAAGCTGCATCTTGAAGTTCATTAAGATACCTTGTAAAGCTATTAAATGTTATCAGGAAATGTTTTCTCTACTATTTGTAATGCAGCACTTTATTATTAAATGTTAACTCACATAGTTTATTTCAAGGGAAGAAATTACCAATTTTATCAATTTCACTCAAATATATAATTTGCATAGCAACCATGTACTACATCTATCATTCATTCATTAAGATAACATATATTTACATTGTTTGTAATGTGTTCCAGATGTTGTGCTATTTACAAACACATAAACATTAATATGTCAGTTTCTCAGCCATCAATCAGACAACAGTCTAGAAGAAGAGACACAAGAATAGAATTGATAATGATAAGTAGACACATACTTTGAATGTAAATTAAACTTAACTGCAAATGTGTAAAAGTGAAATCACCTTAGCACTAATATTAAACTATTTAGTTCACAGTTTTCTATTCATAACTATAGGATGTAAGATTCTGAATACCAAGGTTTCTCCAACTATTTCTGGATGTACTTCAGGGATTCAATCTGTTATTTGCCAACCATGTCCTATTACTCTGTTACTACATAAATGCTCATTAGCAAAAAGAAACACCTTCCTACTCAAATATAACTAAACTTCCTCAAGACTCCAGGGCCCCTCTCTAACACCATTCCTTTTCAAGTACAGCAGAGCTATCTTCAACAAAAATACGAAGCTGTTTACTTCTACTCTGCTTATCATTTAACCTTAAATGACTTTACACTAACCTGAGGACAGGGTCTAGATTTTATAAGACGTAGCCTTTACCCTTCAGCACAAATAAGAATGAAGTTTGCTAAAACATTAAAATTGAATAAACTCTCTTGAAGAGATGTAAAATAAAAGGAGTAAAAATACAACTGAAACCCTATTCAGTTTTGAGAAAAGAGAAAAGAAAAGGTTTTAAGGTCTGGGGAAAACAGGATGCTGGACAAGGCAACTTTCTGTGTAAAGAGAGCTATCGTCTTCAACACACGTGCTTGCTTAGGCCTTGTCTCTAGAAAGAACAAAGACAGAGATGTGAAGAGAAACCTTTGGTGAAACAAGGGGAAAAGGGTTTATTGGCCATTGTCTTAGACATCCTGTGACATGCCTAAAAAAACCCAAAATGGTCATGTAATGAATATCTTCAGTAAAGAATCTTGCACTGAATAAAAGACCAACTGAGTCTATGTCCCTTCAGTGATTCAATTGCATGATACTGCCTAACATAAATCACTTCAAATTTCAAATACTGCCCTGGATTAATACTTCAAAAGGTTAAATGATATTTAAAAAGGTACATACAAATATTTACTTTATTATTTGATGTTTATTATGAAAGTATAGATTTTTTTTAATTCCATTATTCAAACATCCGATTTCTAAATTTAAAACACCAAACTGTACTACAGAAGGACACAATTTCCAATTAACTTGACAATCACTGCATTTTAGGAATTTCATTACCTTATAAATTAGATGGATAATTATGCTAATTACACATACGATTTCCTAAAAATGTGAAGACATATAGGAAGCATGCCAGTATGTAAATGTTATGCAGAATAACAGTATAATATTTTTTTTTCTTTTACCCTGCCTTTATCCTGAAACATCCATGCATGTAACCAGTAGTTATTTTATCTTAGCTACATATAATTTCCCCATTTCTTCAAAGACATCTGACTGACCAGTTCATGTCAATGGTTATCAAGAATGTTGCTTTTTTCTGAATATAATTTTTTTTTTTTTGGCAGAACTGGGGATTGAACTCAGGCCCTTGCACTTGCCAGGGAAGTACTTATTCTACCACTGAGCCATTTCCCCAGGCCCCATTTTCTGAATATATATATTTGTGAGCAAAATAAAAATGTATATTATAAAAATGTAAATATATTTATTCAAGGAGAGATTGTTTATTATATATATATATAGTTTATATATATATATATAGTTATTTAATTAATATATAACTACACACATACACACATACATAGTTCCAATTTTCCTCAGGAGTATACAGCAGGAGATATTTTTTCCTTATTATACTTCCTTCATTTTCCAATGGTCTACCATATTAATATTTAGTGCACGCCTATGTATTTCAACTGTTTTCCATAATCATTTCCAATCTAAAATAGGAATTTGATTGTAGAAAGAAAAAATCATCATGTGTGTATAGACAGTACAGTTGGGATAGATAACGCTGTGCTTCTACATAATTCTATGAGAGGCAAGATCTGCACTAATGGTGGTTGGAAAGGATATTATGTCGGCTTTTAGTGCTATGGTCATCCACTCGGTAAATAATTATTCAATCTCTGATATAATTCAGCTGTATAAAAACCTGTAAATATAATATCATGTATGCACCTTGTACAATACCAAAACGTTATGAAAACAGTTTGCAATGTATTATCTCATCGACTCTGTATGGTTATGGTGTTTTGAAACTGTCTGATTGACATTTGTATTTCAATAAAATAAAAATAAATGAAAAAAAATACATACAAGTAAAAAAAAATAAAAAAATAAAATAGGAATTTGATCTTATTTTTTTATAGAAGCAAGATCCTGGGTAATGTAATTTATTTTGTTGGATTACATCACAAAATTAATACGTTAACTTACATTTAGCATACAGATTATAGGCTGCCCTTGTTTTTGATACATATAAATTTCAGTTACTATGGATTACTTAACTAACATTAATACTAGTGTCACACTAAATTGTAAGCACTACCCTATTTATCTGAAAGTCATTT
Source organism: Ctenomys sociabilis (assembly GCA_004027165.1). Taxonomy (NCBI): domain Eukaryota; kingdom Metazoa; phylum Chordata; class Mammalia; order Rodentia; family Ctenomyidae; genus Ctenomys; species Ctenomys sociabilis. The sequence goes on along the minus strand of PVKA01006077.1, from coordinate 27,080 downwards.
TAAGAGCAAATAAAGGAAACAAAACAGAACAAAAGGACCCAGGACACAGCATTTCAATGGCATAAGTGCCTGCATGGTAAGCAAAAGATTGAGAGTTAGACCCCTGGTAGTGAAAAAAAAGTAGTGCATAAAGTACTTTGCTGCCAGTTCTGCCCCCAAATGACATATGTTCAAAATGATCACTGTGTCACTGATGGGTGAGCACTGTGCCCCTCTTTTCTCTTCATACAGAAACATTAAAGCACATGGTTGTGTTTTTTGTCTGTCAGACAAAAACTATGTGACATTTTACAAATGCAGATAAAGAGGAAACTGGTCAACAGTGGAGAAAATCCTCAAGTAAATCATAACTTACAGTGACAGAAGTAAAATTTCCATTGACTATACAAATTAATTTACAGAAGAAACAGCTGAACCTGGGAACACGGACCCTGACATCCCTAAAGAGGCTCTATAATATGCAGACAACAAGATCTGCTGAAGGTGAACTTATTGACAAAAATCAGGAAAGACATGGGCCGAAACATATGCAAATATCACAGAAAAGTGAGACAAGCCAAAAAACTAAAGATACACTCAAATATGTTTTATGCTATGAAAGATGTAATGAATAAAATATTGAACATGATTCAGAATGAAACATGAATGCAAAAACTCAGCATAGAATAGAGCCCCCTGGGTTTCATAAGTTACATAATTAATGTAAAACATGTATTGTCAAGGTATGACTTACGTTTTTTACAAAGGAAAAAAACACTGCTGTTTGCAAACTTTATTTATACTGCTAAGTATATAAACCCATTTTTCTAACTTTTATTTCTCTATAGAGTTTGAGTAAGATAGCTTTTCACTTCCATAAAAACTTAACTCAGAGAGAAATCATTTACTGGTTATTAAGATGATTTTGAATGATCACACTGATTTTTAAGGTCGTGTGCCACAAATACATACCTGTATCACTTTCTTCTTTTATTGTAGTTTCAGAGATTATGCTCCAGGCCATCACACTATGCTAATGCCAGCCCTTCTTTTATTTTTTAATGTTTTAATTTTCAGACGGGGTCCTCTGTCCATCATTAATTTGTCCAGATGGGGCTGCAACTTGAAATCCTTCTATCTTGGCTTTCCAGAGTGCAGGGTTTCAGGCATGTGCCACTGCATCCATTTTACCTGCACAATCTTATTTTAATTTTAATCTTGGGCCAGTGAAATAGGTCAGTGGGATAAAGAGCCTGCTTATGCAAGCTTAGACAAGTGTAGGGACCTCAGTTCAGTCCTGCACACCACATTTCTGGCCAGTGGCTGAGCTGGCAAGAGTCTGGGCACAGTGGTGTATGCCTGTAGTCCCAACACAGGAAAACCTGAAAACAGGAGGATCACCACAAGCCCAAACTGCACAGTGAAGCCCTATAACAATCAATTGCATTAAAATCATCATCATCATCATCATCATC
>PVKA01006077.1:0-25526 GCA_004027165.1 Ctenomys sociabilis | reverse complement strand
AAGCCACCCCCTGTACTCCAACGCTGCCCATATCTAAGTAAACTTAGAGCAACTTCAATTTTTCCTGCATTTATTTCTAGTAATCACCATTTACTCAAATAACTGCAAAAGACAAATGTGTCCTAGTCTACACAATATGTAAGACAGGTCTTATTTTATGACTCAGCACACCTTATCTTTCAAACAGAACTCAAGAAACTATATGGAATAACTAACGTAAGGAGCTTTAAGAGTTTTGCTAGGGAAAAAAACCATGAACACAGTAAGAGGAAGTAGTTATAGTCCTATGAAAAATGTGAAGTGGATGTATGTGTGATCTAAAAATCTCTGTTTGCTAAAATAATTTGTGTTTGATGTGCAACCCTTTAGTTTTGAATTTGCACACCTGAGTTTGTCATTAGTGAAATTTTATGTTTGGAATAATAACTACAACTCTGTTGATAACTTCCATTCATCCAGTGTTGAGTACCAAGTTATGACTCTTCTGGTTACATACCCTCAAGCTAACTGAAAAGCATAGCAGTAGAGGGTGATGCTTATTATGCATAAACAAATTCATGAAAAATCACTACAAACAGTATGGGGCCACCTACTCTTCCTTCTCCCTGAGGACAATACATAGAGTGCCTCCATTCATCAGAGCAAGCACTGCTTCTCCTCCTCAATAGCGTCTCTTCATTAGCTTCAAGTCTTTTGATACTAGCTGGAGAAGAACTTATAGTACATGTTGCACATTTCAGCACTTCAATTTATTTCAAACTTTGTTGGTTTGATTTCTTCCCAGTGAGCACCCTTCAACAGCTCTCTAGGTCAAAAAAGGTCAACTTACAAATACTATAAGGATTCTTGGATACATATGCAAGAGTACATTAAGATGATACAAACAGAATTTTAGATAATGTTACCAAGGGGTGGAATGCACTGAGATGAATAATTCAGACAGGTTTCCTTCTGCAGATGTCATTATGACTTTATCCTACCTACTTCATATACAGTATAATTCATGCTTCTAAACAGGACGACAGCATCTAAAGAAAACAGGATTTTCTACAGAGTAGCAAATTTATCTACTCCAATACACAGCCTGTATACTGAGAACCAAAACACATTTGCCATTAGATTTGTTCTTCTGTCTTCAATTATATAGTTTTTTTCAATGAGCCCAATTAAATAATTTGATTATTCATTATGCCAATTTGACTAAATATCTCCTCAATGGCAAAAACCAACTATTAAATTACTTGCATCAAAATTGTCATTGTGTTTTAAACAACATATTTTTTATCCTTATCCAATTCTAATCAAACCTCTCCACTTTAAAAGACTTGTTCTAAATCAAATTTTGAATTCTCCAAAAAATAATCGCAATTTTAGGTCTATGCACAAGAAATGATAAAAACTTCATAAATTAGAATGCTCTCTTACTGTGAAATAATTTGAGCTCATTAACAGATTAGTCATATTTAGGTAAGAGAATAACAATAGAATTCTGTTGCACAACTTGACAGAAGGACCAGTAGTTAATTAGTCATAGCTGAGCTTTCTCACAGTCTCTAATCAAGAAACAACTAGAAAAAGTCAATCATGTCCCCACTGAAACACAAAAGATGCTACCTATTCTATGCAGCTTACCTCCAGACCCTGCATTTCAACAATTTCCACCCAGAAAAAAAAATGGAAGTATTCTGAGATCGTTCCTTCATTAAATTTTGTTAGTACATTATGTTTTCAATAGGTAACAAATATATTCATCATGGAGAATTGATACATACATATAGCACGGTGGTTCATACTTCTACCACACTTTGATCCTTAACTTTCTCCTTCCCTTCTCACCATCTCTTCTTATCATCAGATTCCCTTCCATCTCCACAGAATGACAAACTGTCTACTCCAAGTCTATTTTCCTATTTTTTGTTGTATTTATCTTTTATATTATTCTTTAAATTACTACATGATTTTCCCACTTCCTCATTACTTGAATCTCTACCAAGCATAGGAGATGGTGAGTGGTCCCAATTATAACAGATTCTGAGTCTTTTCTGTGGGAACCAGCTGTAGACACCTGGCCTTGTGAAATGCACAAGAAGAGTTTAGAAGAATGAGTTGGCAGCACATTCTTCAGGACTAATTTTCTAAGCAGTGTTTACACAGAAATTGGTGAGCTCCCTACCTAATGGGTTTGAGAGACATCTCAACTCTGGGTACTACTGAGTACTTTCTAAGAACCTATTATTCAAACAGGCACATAAATAAATTTAGAAACAAATTTTAAAAGATCATTTTAAAAGTCACTTTTCTTATATAGATGGAAGGTAGGGATGTACATCTGCAGTTGTTTATGTAAAGTTGAAATAAAATTATGTGCCTTCCAAGAAAATTATGTAATTTTTCATCAGGGTAACTATGCAAGAAATCATAATATTATAGGTTAATGCAGTACAAAAGCTAGATTTTTATGAAATTTGTGGTAGAAATGAATATAAATTTCACTTACAATGTAATTGTTTTACAAAGCCAAAAGATTGGAAACAAAAGGTATTAAAATGGCATGCCATTATGTAATTGTACTCATATATGTTAACACAAGACAATCAATGTTAGTCCTTTCCCTTCTTCCCTCTTTACCTCCTTTCAAATTTTTAAGACAGAAGTATGATGTAGAGAGAGAATTATATAAAACCTATTTCACTGAAGTTAAGGACCAGAGTTTTATTATATTTTCAGTTAAAAATCTTATGCCATTAAGGAAAATTTCTGAAATATGAATTTCAATAAAGCAATATGAAGAAAAGAGGAAAATGACATGGAAATGTGACTTTTAAATGCACAACAGAACAACAGTTTAGAGGTAGATCAGACTTTAAACTATAAATTATACATTAATGCATTCACATGTTCCAAACACAATATATTGTTATTTATGTATACTTATTTTTAATACAGATATAATCTCACAAATATATATTGCTGTAACTATTACTAAAATTTTATTTATTTTCTTAGAGTTGAACCATTGCATTTGTTAAATATGTTCTCTCAAAGAATCAATAATTCATCAGGAAAAAACCATAATTTATTCTTAATTGGCTCTATTAATGCCATAAAAGGATATAGTATAATTTTTATTGGTTCTTACTCCAGAACAAAGTGATTCTTTTCAAAGGTTAATCCTCATCTTCCAAAATTATGCACTCTTGTAACTGAATAGTTATGTGTACAATAAGCAAATTGTCACAATTAAAATATATACATTTTATATTTTATAATACCCTTTAATTGTTCTCAACAATAAATAAGTCATGTTATTAACTAGTCATGAAAATGTCAACAACTTTAATTCTTTATTAATGACTTAAATCAATTTCTATAATTATACTGTTTTATTGGGCATTCTTTGTATTATGCATTATTTTTTTCTCTTTTTATTTATTTATTTTTTTTCTGTACCGTAGATTGAATTCAGGACCTTATTTTTTTCCAGGCAAGTGATTATTCTACTGAGCTATCTCCCTGACCCCAAATCACCATTTTGATGATGTTTAGAGGATGGTAATGCAATTTAACAGTTATTTTTGGTAGGTATCCATAAAATTATGGAGCCTTATGGACTGTGTTGAGGAATTTAGAATATAAAAAATCACCATATATTGTACAAATCTTTTGTTTTTTATTTATTTATTTATTTACTTATTTGTTTATTTTTTGTGGTACAGAGGATTGAACTCAGGTCCCTCCATTTGCCAGGCAAGCATTTACTCTACTGAGCTATCTCCCCAGGGCCCTGAACAAACCTTTTAATATCAACTAAACAACACATGCTTTTCTAATTTCTTTTCATTTCTACTCAAACAAAACTGATATAATACCTTTCAGTATTTGTGCTGGATCCTATGGTAAGCTTGGAGGGAAAAAAATTAAGTATCAAGCAATGTTTGTCACCTGTCTTTCAGTCAAGTGTTCCTTAGTTAAATGACACTGGACTTCTCTCAAGGTTTGACAACAAGTAGACACTCAGTAAATCTTAGTTCTCCTCCCTCACTTGCTCATTTCTTACAGCTTGTGCCTATGCTCAGGTCTGTTTCAATACACAGCAGTGAACTTACATTCTCACATCACTATTTCCTGTATAATTCTGAAATCTTTATTTTATCACCTTATGCCAATTGAAAGTGTCTGTTACATATCAGGCAACCAATTCATTTATTATTTGAAAGAAGACATGATATCAAAATAATACATATAGAAAAGAGTTGCAAAATGTATCAAATGAAACAATAATACTCTAATACTCATAGAATATTGTTTTAGTTATAATTCATTATTTTTTTTAATGCTAGACTCCAAGAAGTAGCTATTTCAATATGCTTCTTCATTGATTTATGGTTCTCACTTAAAACACAGAAACTTTCAAAGCGCAATAAATGTGTAAAGATGGAGGCTATATAAAGGTCAAAATATGTAAACAAGGGGTGACTGTAAATGCATTAAGATGATTTAATAGAATGGCAGGAACATGTAAGATCATGTGTCTCTTGTGCTGTTCTGTCTGCTCTTTTGGCAAACAGTGTGGCAGTTTGTGGAGTAAAAGCTATGTTTGTTTCTTATGTTTTTTGATTATCATCACATTGTACTTTGTAATACATTTACTATCCTTTTCTCCCTCCAACAAAGAGTGATTCTCTTTATGCAAGAGAAATATCAGGGTCATAAAAGAGCAGATTAAAGTGTCTGCAAGCATGTGCAGGTGCCTGAGGTTCAATTCCTGGGTCTGCCATGCTAGCCCCACCCCTGGGGCATGCTGAGATGCTAAATGAGACTGGGTGTGGTGGCATGCACCTGTAATCCCAGCTCTTGGAGGCTGTAAACCGGCAGATCACTATAAGTCTGCTTGAGTAGTGAGACCCTGAACACCCTAAAGACAATTCCCTAAAATAAAATTTAAAAAAAGAATCAGGGTCTAATATTTTACTCTTACAGCATTACTACTGAAGCATTTCTGCTTCAACTAAAGCCAAAAATACAGAAAACATTATCATACTAGATTCAAATTGTTTTACTCCAGTTGTTCTTATTCAAAATTAGAGAATTGCTGGAAATTGGCATAAAATTTTCAGGGAAAAAATCTAACTTTATTGGCTATTATTACATTATATGGAATTTCTCCCATTTTTGTACCTAACATTTCACTTCTATATAAAATAATATGAACAATATACAAGAAAATGTTAAGCTTCATAAAATGGTAATTTCCAAAAGGAAATATAAATGGATAATAAACATTTTTAAAGTTCATTCACATTGGCAATTGAAAGTGTGTTATTCCATTCTTCACTTACAAATTAGTTCAAAGAAATCAAAAGCTGGAAATTGTCTCTTTTAACAATCTAATTATTAGCTTACACATAGGAAAGAGGAAACTCTCACTGCTACTTGGATGTGTGTAATTTTTTAAAAACAATATTTGTAAGGCAATTTTCCAATATTTTCCAACTAGTTTTAAAGCACTGTCATACTACACAGCAACTCACCATTCCTAATAAAGAAATAATGAGATATGTACATTAACAAAGGTGACCTTCCATGTTCTCCTCAGCTTGACTAAGACACAGCAATGCATCTTCCTGACTGGAGGCCTTGATCTCACTTTTCTTAGATCATTTATATAGGAAATTAACAGTAGTACTATTTTCTTTGCCATTTAAGATGCAAATCTTAAAAGCTCCCCAATTTTATAACCCAAAGCCATCTTCCTCAAGGACCTGGAAACCATCTCTATCAAAAGTAAACAGAGATGCTACTGCTATCTCCATTATCTATGGCAGGACAGGGGACTAGGTTCTGCTGAACAGAGTTTTGCTGAAAATACAAACTATAAGGATAAAGTCAATTACCAAACCCGGAAGAGCTCTGATTTTCCTCTCTTCCCAAACCTTAAATTTTCTCCCAGCCTTTGTTTTAGCAGAGCTGAACTAAGACCATTCTTTCCTCTCCTGTTGTAATAATATTAAATGAAGTTTCATCTGTCACTTTAATGTTGTCCATGCAAACTCCTCTTTGACAGCATAAAACATATGTAGTATTTCACTGATTAATACACTATGATGGTAAGAAAACTTTTAAAAATTCAGTAAGACATTGCATATATATAATTACATGTATAAATTTGTTAACAGTAATGTATAACACAGAAAAAATGTCTACAAATCTTCATATTCAAAATTTTGAAATGAAAAGAAAAGAAACTGTAAAACTAAAACACCAGGTATCTTTTCCTATTCTTGGGATCAACACCTCTGTTATTTAATAGTGGCTTCAAATAGGGTTATAAGCAAAATGGAACGAAAAGCGGTATCACAAATATTTCACAGATGCAGTTACTTTTAATTGATGAATGTGACACAGTGTAACTACTTATAGAATAGGCAAAGCCATTGAAAAATGAGTCCCTGTGACAGTTTAAGCAGATAACAACTGAAGAAGAGAAAATCAGCAATGATGACATGATAGATGCTTCCAATTACGAGTATCATAGGATTAAGAGACACTGCATCAGAATGGCCCTCAAACTGGGCTACCCATTGGAATCAGTTTGAAGAGCATTTTAAAACTGTGTTGCCTGGATGCCTGAGCTGTGGCCTGACTTTTTTAAACTCTCATATATGCAAAACAATGGTAGAAACATGTGAAATTAATACTCTTGGCCACCTTCACTTATCCTTCATTGCCTAATCCTCTACTTTCTTGTACACACTGGACTAACTTACAATTTGATAATCTATGGGATTTTTCTACTCACTGGAATCAGAATAGTATTAGTACTTCTGTGCAGTTCTTACTTTGCACAATGTTGCGACAATTGATATTGCATGGTAACATGACTAACTCAGTACTCAAAGAATTAGGTGACAAGATAATCAAGCAAACAGCTATCATCATGAAAAGTCAGGATCCAAAATTTTTTTCTCTCTCAAAGCCAACAAAAACTCTCTAAATGTATTTACTTTCCCCATTATCCAATTCCTGAAACTATTAGAACATCTAGAATTTATGATCAGTTATCAGCAAAACTTTATCTTCACTTCCCGTTTAAATATGTCTATCTTCTAACCTTCTCTGTATCCTAAAGATAGCACTTTGCTCTGTTAAGCTTTTTCTTCTCCAACATAGCACTTGAATCAATGGGTCTTTTTGCCATTTCAGACCATTTCCTCCCATTATTCCTCAAATCTCTTTTTGGTAATCTCAGGTAAGCAGACACCATCAGTGACTTCTCAGTTCACCTCTTCTTTTCCATGTTATCTCTACCTTCCTGAACCCACTCTTACCCATCACTTCACCTTTTTAATTATCCTTGCTAAACTATTTGGTCCACTCCCTAACACTACTCTTGACTTACTACATCCACGTGACAAAAGATTGATGTTCCATCTAAGTTTTACCACACTTCGTTTCTGTTTGCACCTAATCAAACACAGCCAATGAAAAACCTAACTGTGCTCACTAGCGATGTCTCCATTTACTTCCACTATGTGAGTTAAAAGCTTTCAAATCTTACTTGATCTCACTTTTTTCTGAGAACGTAAGCTCAAGCATCAGCAAACCCCACTAGTGAAACTGTCAACAGGCACCTAGAATCTGATTATTAACCACCACCACCAGTTACTACCATAATTTTCATTTTTGCTCTTGTAACACCCTGGTAGTCTCACAGGATCCTCCTTCAACACATAATTCAGGTGCACCTTGTAAAATATAAGTCAGGTTATTCTTCTACTAATGAATGAGTTTTACTCTCATTTGGTAAAAATCCCCAATAGTGATTTAAATTTTCAATACAATTCATTCTAAACTCATTTCTTATAATGGCTTCCTGCACTTATTTTTCATTCATGACTACTTCTCTTAACAGGTTTGATATACTCTAAACCCAGAATTTCACACTTGCTATTCTTGGGGGTTAGATCCTTCTCAAAGTCCATATAATTCATTCTCCCACCTTGAGACTTTTATGAAATCTCATCATCTCAAGAACAACCTTATTTGGTATGTACCCTACATCCCAGAACTCCTGCTCCTCTTTCTATACTCTGTAGCACCTACAACCTTTTACCCACTAGTGTTTCACACTCAGGCTTAGTATTTTAAAGAATGAAAGAACATTTAGATCTTAGTAACAAGTATGTAGAGATTAGTCTTTTATGCATTATTACTTAATCATAGCTCTCAAATCAAAGACATATCTATTGAATAAGACACTAAATGTTTGTTTTCATTTTACTCTATGAATATGTATTGATTACTTAATATATTTCAAGTGAAGATATAAAAACAATGCCAGTATAATCATAATTATCAGGGGTTTTGAGATTTAGTCAATGGAGACAAACAAGTAACTAGTGTCCAAATAAAAAGTGTAATTTCCATTAATGGTCAATCTGGCAGGGTTACATTATAGAAAGTTATGAATAGGTTCAGGAGGAAGGGCCACTTCACCAAGCCTTTAGGAGATGACATTTAAAATGAATTCAGAAAACTGAGACAGAATGGTGACAGTATTTGGGATTGAAACTGGATCCTTGTACTTACTAGTCAGATGCTTGGAGTGCTGAGCTGTGTCCCCAGCCCTGAATGTATTAATTTTTTAATTCATGAGAACCTTGATAGTTTTCTAACTACGGACACAGCTCTGTATTGTCCCTCTGAAAAGCTCATAATTTTCTTCTAACATAGTACCTATAATAACTATAGTGACAGTTAAGAGATTTGTGAATGGTTCCATAATGCAGTGGCTACTGGATCTTTGAAGGTTCTTTTCCTAGTATCTCTTTAGACTCTTCTTTCTTTACCATATTTATAGACACCTAAAAGTTATGTTAGGAACAAAATACTCATTTATTTCCCTGTGGGCAGGCCAGGTTTTAGGTGTATTACAATACCTTTGGGGACCTTACAAATTATAATCTCGTTCCCCAAATGGAAAAAGGAATGCTACCAGTCCAATATGGCTTTAGTTTTGGTCTTACTGCAGCTCCTGTCTCAAAGGACCTGTTTAATATTGAATTTTATCTTTTACTAAATCAGTGGGAAGTAGCTAATATGTTAGCATCCCTCTATTTTAATTCATATGATAAAAATACACAATACAAAATTTAACACAAAATGATATTTTAAATCTTGAAACTCTAGTAATTTTTAGATCATACTTTGTAAGACATCACTATAGTTATTATAGGTACTATGTTAGAAGAAAATTATGAGCTTTTCAGAGGGACAATACAGAGCTATGTCCGTAGTTAGAAAACTATCAAGGTTCTCATGAATTAAAAAAATAATACATTCAGGGCTGGGGACACAGCTCAGCAGTCTAAGCATCTAACTAGTAAGTACAAGGACCCAGTTTCAATCCCAAGTACTGCATGTTGTGCTGGCCCCGAAGCCCCACGTGTGGGATGCCAGTACCAAAACTGATTGTGGTGGTGCACACCTGTAATCCCAGCACTGGGGAGGCTGAGGCAGGAGGACCAGTACAATTCTGAGCTACATATGGAGACCACATACCAAACAAATAAATTAATTAGTTAAATAAATAGAAATTAATGCAACCATATGAAAAATGCAGGTGACTTTATTAAACCTCTGCTTTCCAACATATATAACTCTATTGATCTAATTTTTTCTCTCTCATCCTTTTTCATTCCTTTGTGTTTAACTTTTCCTTCCATCGGAAAACAATTCATGTGAATTTTTTCAGTTTAAATATGGACACTGAAGCAGATCTTGTATTAAATATGCTCCTCACATTAGAAATGACACTAATTTTAGGTTTCAAGATTATAATATCCTTAACTACAATTAGTGTAATTCAAAGGAGGCATTTTAAGATAATGGAAAAAATACTAGTTATGAATAAAGTGCTTGGCCTTCACCATCTTTACTCATTACTCTGTGTGTGTGTGTGTGTGTGTGTGTGTGTGTACCCACATGCAGTCTTTACTAAGTAAGTTTTAACCTATGCTTCTTTCCATCTAGTGACTTCATGAGCTCCTTTAAGTGAAAACTCTCCAGGGAATTCCTAGCCTCACATTTGCAAGGTTAACATATTACTAATGGTCTGAAAATTCTTGCGCTGAAAATTACTCTGTATTCATGCTGAGCTCTCCTTGAACAATCCTGTTATAGAACAACAAAAACATTTTTAAATAGAAAAAAAAGAAACTTACATAGCTAGTACTTAAGTATTTCTAAGTGACTTACTTTAGAATCAAAACATTTCATTATTTAGATGGAAATGCAGTGGTTTGTTTAACAAAACACTTATGTCACTATTATAAGAGAATAAAAATGGATTTTATATAGCCTAACATCATGCACTTCTTTCATACTGAACTACAGATGACTTGAGAAGCTAAAAAAATCATTCAAACAGCAATTTTCTGCATTGCTGCTTGACTCTTTGAGAATAACTAACCTTTTACATAATGGAAAATTGAAAGAAAATAGTACTGCTAAATAAGATATGTTCACATCTGGTAATCTGGGAGAAGTGAAGACAGTTTATTATTGAATGAGATTACTTCTCATTGCAATATTTTCTTTAGCTATAATTTATTAAAATACACAAACAATCCTTTCAATGTATTTTATCAACTATCTCCACCTATTTAATTTTTTCTTTAACCTTTACTACAAAATTACAACCCCAGTTCTACTGCATGAGGACATAAAATCTTCAAAGTGAGCATGGCACCAAAATAGACAGATGTGAAATTACACAGACTACAGATTATTGAGGGACTTAATTACAGGAGTATGCTCCTGGATAGCAACAAGGTCGGTTGTATCAAGCAATCTGGGTAAGAGACAAGAATATTTTTATAAGTTTGGGCAAAATGTCTTCATTGACTTGGAATTCACCTGGTTTACTTTAACACTGTTCCTAACAGTCACATGTATCCTAGGAACTAGGATTGTGTTGTAAAGCTCTACATAAGACTCTTGTAGTTTTATTTTTGTAGCTTTCCAGGAAACAATACAAGAAGACCTAAGGAGAGTGGTCATGATTCAAAATGCTTAGTCACGTCAAACTAAACATGTGAATCTAAACTATTACTCTGTGTGTGTGTGTGTGTGTGACAGTTAATACTCTAATCCAACTGAATTATTTTTTCATTTCCTGTTTTACAATTTCTTTTCAGGTTTTAACTTACTTGGAATAATTCTCCATATAGTGATATAAACAACACCTTTGATGATTCCTTTTTTTTTTTTTTAGAACAAATTACTTTATTTTGATGAATAAAAGAAATAGTAATTAAAAGCAAAATGAATGCATCCTTCTCTCTGACAGAGCCATACCCAGACTCCAGGCTGGGAGATCCTTTTCCTCAGTTCATCGACTCTTGTCTGTTACTTTCCATGTCTCAGTCTTCAAGCAGGTAGTTAGGGTTCACTACCAGGTATGGATCTTCCTCATAGCTCTCACTTCCCTCTGTGGAGCCTTTCAGTCCAGCTTGGGTGAGTTCAATGAGAACATGGTCATAGTGCGTGAGGCAGTGAATGACTTTCTCTATCATTCTCCTTTTATTTATAAGTTCCTCTTCTGAGTCTATTTCTGATTCAATTTCCTTCAGGTACCAGTTAACAAGTTCACTCCTCTTTAATGCTGACTCATCCTCCTCTTCTTCCATTTTTCTGAGGTGAAGCACAATGAGGTTAGAGATTCGACAGTACTCAGAGAAGCCCAGCCTAAAGGAGGCTTTGGAAACAGGATCTTTATTTACGTCCTCACTGTAGCCATTGATTCCATTCACAGGGGCAGGACTGTCAGCATGACCACTGACACCATCTGGACCCTCATCAACTTCCATCTGGGTCTCCTCTTCTTGGTCTAGATTAACATCAGGCGTTTCCACACGGATGATTGACTTATTTAGTAACCGAAAAGCTTCCTTCACGTGTTTTGGCTGGACCTCATCACAGCAATGCATGCGGGCCATCGCTTCAGAGAGGCGGATCATTCCAACAGAATATATACAATTTTTATTTCGGGGCATCCACCATTCTACTGACTACGAGGTTATAATATCATACATGCTACCAGTAGCTACCACTAGGGAAATTTTCATTCCCTTAGACATACTATTATGCTTACTTCCATGCAAGTCCAGTTTACTGTTTGATACTGACGTGGAGCATTACATGTTAGCAACTGATACCATCTTGTACCTACACATAATTTTATAACCCTGTACTCTAACCTTTTGACTCTGAGATGTAAGGGCCATTGCTTAATGGAGCACCAGATGCCTTATAAAGAACCAATTGGCTCTTCCCCCATGCCTCACTGTGAGCTGGATGCCTCTCATGTAACCATAGCTGAGCCAAGCCAAGTAAAGGAATAGCATCTAACTCTGGCTCAGCCAGGCAAATAATGAAGGAAATATTAATCTCTTCTCCCAACACCAGAATGAAACTCCTATAAAATCTTTAGTCACCTTGTTCTGGGGGTTCAACATTTCAGACCCCATTTTAGATGTAGTCAAAGGGCTCATAAGGTTTGCTTGCCTTATGCTTGGCCTCTGTGGTGATTTTTCACATTCACCACTACAAAAATACAGGAAATAACTGTGGAGGAAATGCTTCTGTCTGCAAATAATAGAAATTCCAACTTCTATAACTATAGCTTAAGTGAAAGTACTTTCTATCACTAAAATGATGGCTAGTTCTAGAGTTTATTCAGTGATAAAGACAGTCTCTTTTAAGTAACTACAACATCCTTTTGGAATTTCTCATGAAAGTTAAAAGATGGTCACAAGATCAATACTGCCTCTCAAGGGTCATAACCTCAAGACAACATACCATGAAAAAAGAGGAAACAGGAAAAACTGCTTTCCTCCTCCTGAGACTGTCTCCTATTCACAGGGGAGATCTTTTATGCTTTGTTTTTAGAACTCTTGGTAGGGATGCTTCACAACGAAGTAAAAAAAAAAGCGCTACACACATTTAAGCATATGATTCTTTTAGCAAAGACTTTACTAGAGTAAAGCGAAAATAGGTCCTCAGTACCCAGTGAGAGTACCCAACAGCAAGCTCATAGTAACTCTTTCATATATGACTCAAATTTTATCATTATATTATTTGTGATGCAAATTCTTTACTAATACTCTATCTGAACATTTTTCTACAAAATGAGGAAGCCAGAATAGCAATGCTTTTCTAATCATTGCTCACTACACTTCTTTATAAAGTATCTTATGTTAATGTCAATAAAAACAAAGAGGGATAGTAGTCCTGCTTCTATATAAACCAAAACTCAAATACATATTTTACACTTAGTTGAGTACTCTGCTCCATTCTATCAATTTCCAATGGTTTTCTTAGTTTACTTCATATTTTGTAGGTCAAAACACAAAAGCAGAAAAGAGATTGCATATTTTCCATTGTGTATTTGACCTAGGCCAGAAAGACTGGGTGGTATATACACATTCATCAGATAGTACTGATCTCACCTGTATTACCATTTTTCTTGGATGGTAGAACAATATTCTGTTACCCATTAAAACACTTACTTTTGCTCAATTCCAAAACCTCAACAAAACTGACACACACACACACACACACACACACACACACACACACAAAGAAACAAGCAGGACATCATAAAATTTTAGCTGGATCTTTGTGCAATTGAAAAATAGCCTCTGGGTTATAAGAAATCTCCCAAGGCAGGCAAGATAGCTCAGAGGACTAAGTACCTGCTTAGGCAAGTACAGGGACTGGGGTTTCATCTATGGGATGTATGCCACACCAGCCCCATCCCTAGATGCGCTGAGCTGGCCAGTGAGTCTGGATGTGTGGCACACACTTGTAATCCCAGCCTTGGGAAGGCTAAAAACAAAAGGATCACTATGGGTCCAAGCTGTGTAGTGAGACCCTGCACAAGATACATAAATACAAATAAAGAAAGAAAAAAAATGAACCTTGCACCTCTGATTCTTTCTGACTTTTTATTTTCATTAGGTCACTGCTACCTGTTTAGCTTCAATAAGAAGGCTAGTATTTTAATTGAAAACAGTAAAAAAAAAGAAAAATCATAATACCATTCTGTTCTGCAATAATTTTTCTAATTATTTTTCAGCAATTATTATGCTATTTCACCCATACTACTACGGGCTAGACATTCTAAGGGAACAAAAGAGCTAAGGCCTCTGCTCACACAGGTACATACACACATGGAAGAATAAAGTCATTTTCAGTACTATATCGTGCCATGGTATATATATCCCACAGAGTACATACAATGACTGAAGATAGCAGAAGGTCATGTAGATGAAATTCCTAGGAAAGGGGGCTCTCTTAGGGCACATCCATCATAAAAAGTGCATGACAGATAAGAGGAGATCAGAGAGATTAACAAAGGGAGAAAATAAATTAGTAAATATTTCCATTAAGCTGTAAAAATCTTATCAGGCTCAGAGAACCAAGGCTGAAACATTGGGCCCACAGGGAACATATTAAGGAACAGTGAAGGCAAGCTAGAACTATGTCATGATAGAATTTGGTGACAGGTTCAGAGTGAAATGGGAAGTTACAGATAGCTTTCTTTTTCCCCCATGGGTCCAGTGTCTCACTATGCAGTTAGGACTCATAGTGATCCTCCTGTTTTTAGCCTCTTCAGTAACTGGGATTACATTTGTGTGCCACCATCCCCAGACTTACAGGAAGCTTTTGAAGGGAATGAGAGGACAGAGAAGAAAAAAAGGAGAGTGCTGGGGAGATAGCTCAGTAGTATAAACACCTGCCTGGCAAGCACAAAGACCTGAGTTTGATCCCTGGTATTCCATGTCAAGCCAGTCCAGGAACCTGCGCATGGTAGCACATGCCTATATTCCCAGCTCTGGGAGGCTGAGACAGGAGAATCACTAGAAATCCAATCTGCATAACAAGACCTTGTATTGAAAGAATAAAAAGAAGTATACATCTATATGTAACTTTATGTAGGTAGATTAGAAAAGGAAAGTCTAGGGGTAGGTCTTTGGAGAAGAATAGCTTCTGATAACTTTTATCAACTGTGTTTGATTATTTATATTCTGACATTTGAAGAAAATAATTCTTAAAAAAAAAAGGGCAGAGCAAATGTTACAGGAGAAAAGTTAAACGGTACATGCCCAAGAGACAACTCTCTGGAGAGTTATTTTTAGTTTCTGATATTACATAATTTATTCATATGTTATAAAACCTTACTTCTGTATCCATTTTTAGATAAACATCATTCCAACATAGAGCTTGATAAGTGAAAAGACATGAAATATCAATCTCACTTCCCCAAAGGAAATGATTTTAAGAAAGAGATCACAGTGAACATAATCAAACTAATATAATAATAGCCTTACATTTGTTTCTTTTACTTAGAATTTATCCTATAATTTTTAGGATGATCCTTCACCCCATGTAATTTTAGGAAACTGCTATACTTACATTTCCACCACAAGGTGAATCTTTTGTTCAAAATATTCCTTGGAAAGAAGAGCAGATAAATTTGAGGCCGTTGTAGATAAATATTCAGTTAGCAACTATATTGGTAAGGAAAATAAATCAGACCCCATGTGCAAACATCATATTTTCTCACTAATGTGAGAACCAGAAAGAATATTGAAAATCTAAAAGGTACAACAGATACTGTGAAAGGGAAAGAAATTGTTCAATGTGAAAGAAAAGCTGGGAAGAGGTAAAGGACAACTGAAAGAAGGGAAATATACAGAATAGTTTGGATAATTGTCATTTCTGCTCGTCTTTTGAAAGGAGTAATTAATGCTGAACTTATTTATTTTGTTTTCTAAAGAGCATACAAATTAGACAACAGAAAAAATTACAAGTGCTAGGTTTTTACTTAACAAAGTAATATGAATTTCACAGTACTTGCTGTAATACACAGTGCTGTCTTCCAACCGGTTATTCATATTACCAGATATACACACTTTAAATTGTAAGAAGAAAGAAATGCATAAGAATTAAGGAAAGAAAAAGCACAAACAATTGAAGAAAAAGAAACAAAACAACCTAAAGCATTCACTGTTTCCATAAAGCAGCAGAAACGCACAGTACCGTTGTCAAAAGCATTCTGCTTAGGCACACAGACGTCTCTCTTTCCCGCACTCCATCTCCTATCCTTCTCCACTCAGTAAGTCTTTCCTTTTGAATAAATTCATTCCCTTTACTGAAGGATACGACTGTCTATTGTACCCTTCAGATTTCATTTTTCTCTTACAGGTTTTCACACTAATGAGACAATACAATGTTTGCACATGAGGGCTTGATGTATTTCACTTAGACCCATGCCTATCACCATGCACAAAACCACTGTCAAAATGGATCACTGATTTAAATATTAAACAGAAACACTAAATCTTCTGGAGGAAAATGTAGGTAGAAATCTTAAAGACATAGGGGCAGGTCGAGAGTTCATGAACAAACATCAAATTGCATGTGAAATACTTCAAAGAATCAACAACTGAGATCTCATTTTTTGAAAAGTTTTTGCACTTCAAAGCACATCTCCAACACAGTAAAAAGCAAAAACTGGGAAAATTATAGCCTACTGCACCTCAGACAGACTTTCTATCTAGAGCATATGGATTTACTTTTTTTTAAATCAGGTCCCCCTAAGTCAGAGACCCAATCTGAAACTGGGCATCTGAGATGCACTACTCACTTCTACACTATACACTTCTCAGAGGAAGAAATACCAATGGCAAGTAAACATATGAAAAAAATGTTCAACATTATTGGTCATTTGAGAAATGCAAATTAAAACAACAGTGATCTTCCATCTCATTCCACAAAGAATGGCTAATACCAAGAATTCAGCCAATAAAAAATGCTGGAGAGGCTGTAGAGAAAAAGGAAACTTTCTGCACTGTTGGTGGGAGTGCAGACTGATACAACCACAATGGAAATCAGTGTGGAGATTCCTTTAAAAGCTAGAATTGGAGATCCATGCAAGCCAGTTACCCCCTTCTTGAATATTTTTCCAGAAAAACTGAAAAAATACTACAGTGATATGTGTTCAGCCATGTGTCTAGCAGCACAATTTGTTATAGCTAAACACTGGAAACAAACTAGATGCCCATCAACTGAAGAATCAGTAAGAAATATGTGCTATTTTCAAACAAAACAGGATAAACTTGAGTCTGTTGTGGGTAAATGAATAAAATTAATTTTAGTCTCATTTTTTTCCTCTTTTGAACTTCTTAAAACTTCCTTGTTACTGTTTTATTTTTACTTTAAGCAAATCTTACATGTTTATATTTGGTAATTTGAACAACTTATTTAATGATAGCATAATGTAATATAGCAACCACTGTTGAATTCCTATTACTTTGTTTAGCAAAATCTTGTATCATTTCTAATGGTTGTGCTATCACTATTTTGTATTACTTAAAAACAAAAAAAAATCAAAAATATATATACACAAAAATAAAAAGAATTTAGAAGTTAGGTCACAGAAAAAAAAAAAAAAAAACTCCAGAATCTGTAAGCATGTTAGTGTCCCTTTAAGTGCTAATGGAAGTGCTCCAAGGGTATCAGTTTGAACTTGTCACTCATTTGTACCTCTATCATGGTGATAAGGTATCTCCTTCCCACACATATCATAGTGTGAAGTCGCAGGCTTATAAGTATTACAAGGCTTTAAAACTGAAAATGAATTTAGTGAAAAAAAATCACTTTGAGTACTCCCTGTTTATACCTTAATAATAAGAAAATGTTATCTCTTCTCAAATTATACACTCTCCAAATTGCCCACCATAAAATGTATGATCCACCCATTTTCTGTCTTAAAGAATAAGTATTAAGGAATGCTTCAATCCACATATCATTCCAAAAGATGGCATGAATCCCCTGGAAATCATAGGTAAACTTCCTGCATGTGAGCTCAAAGAAGAATCATGGTATACTCAAAGCAACACGTCATGTGCAAAGATTAATCCAAGGTCTTAAAAGCCGCATATAATTTTATTAATGGTGTTTATTGTATGTGACAAATCCATAAAAAGTGCCATGTTTCTAATGCCACCTTTATGTTAAAATTTCCCATTCTTAAGGTTAGGGACAAACACATTTTGATGTAGAACAATAAAAAACTGTGTGAGATTTTATATTTTTCTCTTTTAGAGAAAGTAGATGAATATACTATATATTGTCTTTCACTGAAAATGTTACATACCTCACATTAGTATTCTGACTATTCAAAGTCTGGCAGCAGGAATCAAACTCAGGACCTTGTATTTGCCAGGCAGGCACTCTGCAACTGAACTATCTCCCTGGCCCTCTGTTGAAAGTTTGGTAACTTGTTTTCTGACATAAGCATTTCTCCTTTAGAGATAAGAGACATCACTAACTACTGCTATTTACTGTAAATATCGTACTTCAAAAACTGAGATGCAACTGAAAGAACACTAACTTGCATACATATTATTCATGACTAAGGGATGGATTTGATTTTGTAGTCACAGGAAGATTCTATTATCTCATACATTCGTTTTTTTAGCAGTTTATTACTGAGCTACCCTCAGCATTTTATTTTTCATGCATAACATAGTCATGTTTCAACATTTTAAAAGTACATAGTAATACATAGTGGAGGGCTTCTCCTAGTAAGTCTTCTGCCCAACTCCTCTTCCAGCCATGCATTTCTTCTTGAAAATAATGATTAATTTCTAGTATGTTCTTCTACTCATTGCAAATGCAAGCAAATAAATATTTTTAAAAAAAATCTTTTCCCCTCTGGACTAGCCAAATAGCTCAGTGGATGAAAATGCCTGCAAGCACACACAAAGGCCAGTAGTTCAATCCCCTACCTCCTGTGCCAGCCCCCACCCTCCAGGAATTGTTGAGACACAACTGAGACAGGTCCTGGTGGCGTGTGTCTGTAATCATTCTTTGCAGAGAAAATCATCACTGTATGAGGCATTTATGCCTTAGTTCAACAGTTAGTTCTTCAAAAAAATCACCCAATGAGAAAGCATTCTGGTCATTCTAGATCACTCTCTCACTTAATTCAATAATCTAAAATTATTCTTATCCACAATGACCATAACCTAATCCCAAGAACTTGAAAATGTGCTATCTTCTACAACAAGATTTGATTCACAATGTTGAACTAGAAAATCAGTATAGACTGTCACCATAGACCTGAAATATATGCACAAGGAGATATATATGGGAGGCAAGAAAGTCTACATCTGTTGTCAGTTTTAACAATGTTTTCATGTTTTACTTTATGTGAAAATAGCTTTAACATTTTTTCTTTTTTAAATTAATTTTATTGAGAAATAAATATCAATGAGAGTTTCAAAACAGGTCAGTGGGACAGTTACAACGATTAATACAATATATATTGTTGTCTTCCTAGTAGCTATTCATAGTACAAGATGCAGACATGCTATCTTGTCTAAACACTATTAGTGCAAATATTTCTTCTCATTAAACTAAGAGAAAGTAGCTGTAAAATGTTCAAGTCAACAACTTCGGAAAGTGCGGATAGCCCATTACTATCACGATCTACTGGACTATATTAGATTATTTTGCTGAATTCCCACACCTACAATATTTGAATAGCAATGGAATACCCACCTCTGACAAAACTAAACAAAAAGGGGGGATATAAATGAAGGACCATTTTGTAGTGAAAAAACAATATATATAGCTTTAATATTTAAAATATTTATCATATAGTTAGCTTAGGACAATACTAAAGATAGAGGCAGAAAAGAAATTAAGAAAATTTGAAAATAAGCAGAATATGAAACAATTTTTGTGAAATGTATACTTATAAACTGTTATTCCATTTATATCCACTCATCATGCTTAGAACAAATTTACAATTTTCTGATACTACACACACAAGAGTCATGAATAATAAGAAGCAGATATAGTGATCATGCAAACAAGAAATTTGAGCAGTGGAAAAAAAGAACTTTAAACCAAGGAATGTTGAGAATCTCCAGAAAGAAAATGAGAAAAGCACTGTCAATTCAACACCTCAGTTTTAAATTTAAGAACCATAGAAATAGTAAGTAGTAAATTTATGTTACTTTAAGTCAAAAATATCACTAAGAAATTAACTTTATTTTATTTTAAGACACCCTTATCTGAAAGAACCTGATTTCTGATTTTTAGAAATGTATTAATTTGAATACAAATTCCCCATTATACACAAGAATTTAACTGTGCTATTGCCTACATTAATTTGAGTAACTGAAGATTATCCAAAGTTTAGTATGCCCTATACACTCAAGGAGAAATTAACAAAGGTAGTAGAGATACAAAAAGAAATGAAATTTGATCCTTGAGCTTTTTTACAATTATGTGTTTTCTTCAGCATTACTTTTGTTTTCTGAATTTCTTAGGAAAAATATATTTGATTCTTTAGTTTTAATAAGCTATAGTAGAGAAGAAAACTGATATTGATAACCATGCACTTTCACATAAAAGTTCAATTTTTTTATTTTTTTTTTATTTTTAGGGAAGGGTCTACAGGCTGTTCAGGATCTGACTATTAGATCTCAGACTGGTAGTGATCCACCTGTTTATAGCCTCCCAAGAGCTGGGATTATAGACAGGCACTACCATGCCTAGTCTCAACTGCCATCTTAGCTTGACGCTGGGGCAGGGCCAGCACAGCAGACCTGGGGATTGAACTCCCCACCCCTGAGAATGCTTGCAGGTGCTTTAATCCACTGAGCTATTTGGTTGGCCCTTAAAAGTTCAAATCTAGCAACTGCACAACTGCAACTCCTTTTCAGACTTCAACAAATTTTAAATGACCTTGCTTTATTCTCCAATTACAGTAATAAAGTAAGTCCAAAATTAGTACAAATTAAACTTTTAAATAGCATGACTCATTTGTTACTTCTTTATCCTGCGGAATTCTTTCTCACCTCATCCCTTTCTGTTTCCAAGGTGGCAAAAACCAAGGCACTAGAATATTATTCCAGGCCTACTTCTGAGGCCTTTGCATGAACTTTCTAAAAGTATAGTCAGTGTCTACTATTTCCAACAATACTTCTCAGCTTAAATGCAACATGGAAAGAACAGCTTTCTTTCTTCAAAAACAAATACTGTGGCGTTCAAAAGGCATGTGATAAAATAAAGTTCTTTTTGAAATGCAAAAACTAAAGAATGAAATAGTTCACTGATGACAAAGCAGGGAAATCACATCTTCTGCATCTCATTATGTCCCACAAAGCTGCCTTACACCTGTAACAATTCACCTTCCCAACCATGCAATTCATCTTAGAGTAATTCGAGGCTCAAAGACAGGAGAATCATATCCACAGCCACTTAGCTAGTAAGCTGTGAGCTGGGACTCAAAGTCAGTCTCCAGAACTCATCTTTAGTCCACAACACCATACATTATTAACAAAAAAATAAAACAAAACAGCCTATTACCAATGGACTCTTGTAATTTCTAAGGCTGTGATACATAAATAAATAATATGCACAGATGGTAAAAGCATCCTTGCTATATTTTAAGGACAAAGGCATAATGCTTTAAACCGTGTGCAACTTATATGCCATTAAGCGCAGGCTAGTACACTACTAGGTAAATGATACAATTTTTAAAACTTGTTACCCAAAGTAAACTTACTTTTTTGTCTTATGGAAAGTCTCAGGGTCACTGATTCCTAGTTAACTCATTTCAAGCATTGTTTCTTAAGGAACTTATGAAGAAGTTAGAAAAATTCCTTAGATCTTTTCACTGACTACAGTGTGGAACAGGAGACAGGAATAACTTCTGAAGTTAACTTACAAATTGTGTTTTGGCTGAGATGTACCCCTGTAGCAAAGTTTGTGCCTAGAATATATAAGGCCTTGGGTTCTGTTCCCAGCAACTACAGCACTTTCCAACCCTCCCACTCTCCACCCCCCACATACACATGCCTGTGCCTTACTCTTGCAAGCCTTCTCTGGATCTCTTCCTTCCTTACTCTGAAGGAAGCCAGCTGCCATGCTATAAGCTGGCCTATGGACAAGCCAAAGTGTGATCTGCCCTATGGACAAGCCAAAGTGTCAAGTGCAGGGCCAACAGCTGCCTCAGAGGACATAGTCTCTCTTGAAGCTGAATGCTTCTTTTGCCAAAACTTAAAATAAGTATTTGGTGGTTTGAGATACTAAATTTTATTTAGATAGAAAACAAAGAGCAATATTTGCCCTTGGACTCATATATTATGATCAAAATATTAGTGTTTAGTGACTAAAATTTAAATCCTTTGAAGTAGCCCAAAAAATTGATAGGATAAAAGGAATAAAAGGAATGAAAAATACACTTATATCTGTATCTATATCTATATATTCATTCTCTGTTCCCACTCTCTCGCTCGCTCACTCCATATCCATACATGTTTATGATTGGTTCATGGTCAAATACTGTGTTTACGGGTATGAGTGCTACACCAGCCCTGAGCTGTGTACTCTGCATCCAATGTAAGGAAAGAAAGAGGCTTGCTCTCTGATGCTCCTCCATTGCTCTTGATATTTCTCTGTTTTCCACCACTATGAACTGTTACTCTCTGTCATGAGCCACTCTGCCTTGGAGCCAGCTGAGCATGGACTGAAATCTCCACCAACTGTGAACTAAATAAACCTTTCCTTCTTTAATCTGGGGCATCAGGTCTTTTGTCCCAGCACTAACAGAATAGTAACCATGACAGAATTTGGTATCAGAGGACTGGGGTCATTGCTGTGACTGTACCTAACCATGTGATTCAAAGCCATTGGGAATGGTTTGTGGGTAGAGTATGGAAAGGTTCAGTGATGTCACCTGAAAGAATAACATTCGAACATCCTGTTTTGTATGGGAGAATTCTGGTCAGAGCTCAAAAGGCCAGAAAGCTGAAAGAAACCCTGCCAGTAAAGACTGGATTTTGGAATTTTCTGCTAGAGAGTATTGCATTGGTCATTGAACTCCAGATGATGTGTGTTATGGCTTGACAGAAAGGTGGTCTGCATTTTGCTCATGTTCAGAGACTTTGTCTGAGACTGAGATTAAGGACAGTGGACTAATTTATCTGGCAATAAAAAATTCAAGGCAGCTGTATGTTGAGGCAATGACATGGCTCTTTTTGGGTCTGTTAGTCAGATTTATGTTGAGAATCAAGAGCAAAGAGCCCAGTAAAATGATTTAACATGTTGTGAGTTGGCTGGAAAGGAAGTTTAAATAAAGCTGTGAACTACAAAGATAGAGCTGAAGAGACCTCCATTGCTAAGGAACAGAGGAATAGAAAAGATGGCCTAGAGTCATCAAAAGCAGCAGTAAATCTCCCCACTTTGCAGCCTCAAAACTGCTAAAGTGAAAGACTTTGCTTTGAGGAGAGAGCCACAGAACACTACCAAATTCCAAAATGATGGCAGTATCGATAGCTTATTCCTCAGCATTAGATTCATAGTGTATAACAATATAGGCACTTGGCCCCTAGAGCCAAGAGAGAAGGTCTAGCTAGCCACTACTCCAGCTGACAACAGACACTGG
The DNA here is from genome assembly GCA_004027165.1 of Ctenomys sociabilis. Lineage (NCBI taxonomy): Eukaryota > Metazoa > Chordata > Mammalia > Rodentia > Ctenomyidae > Ctenomys > Ctenomys sociabilis. The sequence continues at coordinate 1,993 of PVKA01006077.1, read as the reverse complement.
CATCATCTGTGTGGCACTGGTTTTAGGCACACGCAGAATGCAAGAGTTTTGAGGATAAGAAGGCTTCCACCACGATTTCAGAAGCCTGGGAGGTGAGGCAGTATGCCCCTCAGACAGCAGTGTTTGAAACTATGAGTGTAAAGCCAAGGTTTAGAACAGAGAAAACAAGCTATAATATCCTGATACCACTAAATATCAATATTATCTTCATCCCGATATCAGTAAATACCAACTCCAACTATTAATTGTAGTAATTTTGATCTGAGCTTATCAAGTAATTTTTAGATTTTAGTGCATGAATCATTCATAGAGACTGACGACTTTACTTCTCAATTGTTATTTTCAAAAATGTATCTATATATTTTCATTATGATTTATAATGACCATGTCACTTCACTTATTATGCTACTTACAGTAGCAACCATTATATGTTTACTAAAACCTGTAATTTATCTAGCCCATCAGAAAATAGTACTTTTAATTTTGTTGACAAAAACCAACTCTCTCAAACAAGTGACCCATCACAGAAAATTTACCAAAGTACTGCACACCACTATTTGAAATCTCAGATGTAGTAGTGATCTGCTAGTCTTCTTTCCAGATGAATTCTACTGTCTTTTAATTAACTGCACAGACTTTTGCTAAAAACTATACTCTTAAAACGTAATTTTGGGGGTAAGCTAACCTTTTTAAATTAATTTACTTCTATAAAATTCATACAATACATAGTTTAACTTCCGTACATTCATATAGTTCAACCAACTCAAAAGTTTTAAAGTTTTAATAACACCTCAAACTATCTTGTAGTCATTTACAATCATCCCGCAATTCCACATTAAGCCCAAGGCACCCACAAATCTACTTTGTGTCTCCACAACTTTAGCTTTTCTAGAACTTCAAAATAAGCAAAATGACTGAGTAGATAGTGTTTTGTGTCTACTACCTTTAATTTAGCATGATATTATTCACAACTATTTATGATTTTGCATAGATCAGCATTAATTCATTTGATTACATATTACCAAGTAGTATTATTATATGGCTATATTAATAGTGAATTATGTTTATTTCACTTAAATTTGAGTCCTTGCGCAGACACGTTTTTCTCATTTATATATTTAGGAAAGTAAAACTGGGTCAGTGTCAAAAAATTGCATAACTGTTTTCTAAAGTGGTAGATTTACATTACCATCAACAGTGCCCTAGTTTTTTCACCTGCTTGCTAATACTTGGCATCTGATGTTACCTATTTTTGTAGCCTTTAATGCAACTGTATTTATTGTGGGTTTGAGGATTCCCCAATGGCTAATAATGTTGTCTTTTGGGTGCTTTTATGGTATTTGTATAACTTTACTGCATCTATTCAAATATTTTTCTAATTTAATTGCATTGTCTTTTTAGGTGTAACAGTTCTTTGTACATTTTGTAATGCAAATATTTTATCAAATATATGTTTTCCAAGTGTAATTTCCATTCTCAAGCTTGCCTTTTGATTTTCTTTAGTTTGCCATGTGAAGAGCAAACATTTTTTTGGTAAGCTACATGCATGGTTTTTAGTTTTTGAATATTTTTGTCATACTAAGATGGCTTTGCTTAGTTTACAAGGATCCCCTTGAACATTTGAAGAAATTCAAAATTTTAGTTCTGACATTTAGATGTTTTTGATGTTACTACAAATAAGATATTTTCATGTAATTAATTTTATTTCATCTATCTATCTATCTATCTATCTATCTATCTATCTATCTATAATTTACTTAAATTTAATCCTGGTATATCAATAGCAAATATTATGCACTTACCACATTACATGTATGGAATTAACCAAAGAAAAGCTACATAATCATTTAGCAAGACACTGTTTCTTTTTTTTTTTTTTTTTTTTCCTTTTTGCAGTACCAGGGGTCAAACTATGGGCCTTGTGCTTGACAGGCAGGTGTCAAACCACTAATCTATAACCCTGACCCTTGAGCTTAAGCCCAGCATGAACTAC